>BPLR01007605.1:0-64611 GCA_021605095.1 Caerostris extrusa
TTATAAACTAAGGAAATAGAAATTATAGAGAAAAACAGATGTAAATTTAAAAGAAAAATAAGTTGAGAGCCACCCTACTTCCTGAATTTGATTAATAACGCTGTCACGAGAGGAAAAAATAGTATACCAACTGCAGAAATATTATATATAAAAAACACATTTTTGCACGCCTATTATCTTCCACAGAAGCAGAAATTATCCAAAGCAGATGTTATGTTAAATACCGTTAGAAGTGCTATGAAGGAAATAAACATAATTCTTGCATTAACATTTGATCTACTGCATTTTTCTTTAGCACTTGTTAAATATACAGAGAATAGTAACTTTATTTTTTACGAGTTTTTAGACTCATATTTCATATAAACAAATCTTTAAATTAAGTGAAAGGCAATGATTCATTTGACTTGGCTTGAAATTAAATGTAATGCAATTAATTAGCCACAGAAATTAATATATTTTAGAATAGATTTAGAATTAATTAGCCATGGAATAAACTTTTTCGTTACATTTTATATTTATTATCACAAATCATAAAAAATTCTTAACGTAAACACACACATGTATATATGTTATAATTTCGATTTTTTTTTTTTTTTTTTTCACATTCAACGCTTCGTAACATTAATAAGAAACTTTCCGAAGTAAAAAAATTCTGCTTAAAAGCAATGCCAGAATTATATTTTTAATTATATACTTTTATTTTCAAATAAGCAATTTTTGCACCATTCGCAGACTCAGAAATGTTATGTAATAGACAGAAAAAAATAATAATGAGACTAGTATTATTTATCAAAACAGTTATTCCAAAATTACTAAAAAGAAATGAAAATTATACGTCCATTTTTTTATTCTAATTCCATTCTAAACGAATAAATTTTGCGTGCAAACTAATTAAATTTCGCATTTTTAAACAGCATCTGTTCAAAAACAATAAATCATGCTCCATAACAATTATTTAAAAATATTAATTCCAAAACTCCAATTTTGAAACTTAAAAATATAAGAAACAACGAAAAAAAGTTCTAAAAGAATACTTTAGAAAACGATAACAGTAGGTGACTTAAAAGAAGGCGGAAGACACCTCAGTTCAAGTCAGTCGCCAAACAGAATCTGTAACCATAGAAACCATACCACTAGCCCTGTTTCAGCTGAAAAGTCTAGAAACCACAAAAAGAACAGAACAAAATGTTTGATTTGTCTTTATTTATTATTCTTATTCCAGCCACTTTTTATTTGGAGTGTAATTATAGTTTAACTGCAACCGCCCAATGGCATTTGTGGTGTGAAAAATGTGGAGTTTGTTGGTAGCTTGAATGGCAAACAAAGATAATTTGAGTCTTGTTTATGATGTGAATGTTTACATAATGGAAGATGGATTATTATTATTTTTTTTTTTTTGAGCGATTAAATTATAATAGAATTGTAGTTTATCTGTGGATGTAAATTTATGATGTAAAAAAAAGTAGCAAATGTTTTTTTTTTCTTTTATTATTGTTATTATTTTTTTCTTTTTATTATTATTTATTTATTATTTTATTATAATATTTTTGTCGTCGTAGTTAAATCAAGAAAATAGTTATTTTTTTAAATCATTAACTTACTTAAATAATTCTAATTAAATTTTGTTCAATTAAATAAAACATACACATTTTCTACATTATAAACTAAAATACAGTTTATGGAAATGTTGAGATACGAGAATGAATATACCATTATATTTAAATATTTAATTTATATAAATATTTAATTACGTCATAGTTCTAGGAAATTATAAAATTATTATTTAACAATTAAAATATTAAGTATCTTTTAAATTAATAAATTACAATAATATTTTTAAAGAAAAATTCTTTTATATATTTATTGTTTATTCTATTAATAATAGTCGTTCATAATAATCTTAAATGATTTTGAAAACATCAAAGATTAAAATACGCTTAAAAATCTATATAAAGGTAGGAAGACAGTTTTTTTCATATAATGTATCTTTTTTCCTATAGACAATTTAAAAATAATTACTGTTAACAAATTAACTTTATCAAGAAAGATGCAATTTTTAAAAATAGAAATAAATATCTTAATCGGAAGTTGTTTTTTCCCCATATTAACCGCATATCAGAGATTGATTTTTGTAATAACCGCAACGCATATTAATATCAAAGATTGATCGCTCATATTATAATATTTCATCATCATCATCATCATCATAAGGACAACAGCTACATGGTGTGCCAAGGGCTTCTACCTTCGAGGCAGGAGATGTTTTCTTTTTGCGGGATAGAGTTGTCAGACCTACGGTTTAAAGTGGATTCCAAACCACTACAAACATCCATATCACCGCCGGGACTCGAACTGAAAACTGCCGTGCGGAGCGCTAATCACTCGGCCATTAGCCCCTAGCAAACATTAGATGCTTATAAAAATGTAATGATTATGTTATTTTCAAATGCTAAACACTTTGATTTGAGCAATGCACCACTATATATGTAGCACATTCAGCCTTATCTAGGAACACGATGGGCCTGTTTTATTTCACTCCATAATACTTTTCACCCACAACAAAATTCGAACATTTAGTGTAAAGCATTTTGCGCCTGAAACAAACAAAGGCTGGTTGATATTCGCCAATGGCAAAGACAGTCATAAATTTCTGAAGTGCAGTTAATTCATAACTACGATTTTTTTTTTATACATATCAATTATTTGACCATTTAATTATTGGTAACTGATAATGCAAAACATTCGCAGATTTGACAGCACCCACAATACACCCCGAAGGTTCTGTTACTTTAGTTTCATTACAGAGAAAGATTAATAACTTTCAGAAAAACCTTCAGGGGTACCTGCATCAAATTTGCATATCTGCGTAATTGAAGAAATTCCGAAATACTCTAACCAGTGTTTCAACAGTCGATATTAGACACTTTGTCATAATCACCACCGAGTCTACTCATTATTCCAGCTATAAGTGCAATTGTTATTATTATTATTATTATTTTTAATTCTAATGCAGCTGGCAAAAAAGAGACCATTGTCTTCGACATTTACAATTGTCTGTCTTAAGGTAAGCGCCGCACCGACGTTACTCACTTAGCACTACTCAGAGGTGCGTGTAGCTTGAAGATAAGCTACGGACGCGGAGTAACAATATTTCTGCAACGCTCTACGATCTTGTTAGACCAGGACCTACGGTTTAAAGTGGATTCCGAACAATTACAAACATACATGGCACCACCGGGACTCGAACCCGAAACCTGTGGTACCGAGCGCTAGCCACTCGGCCATTCAAGCTCCATATGTCATGTAGCGTGAGTAAATAAAACTGTCAATGTGTTACATCTTTCTATGTTTCAATCTCTTTTAACTAGATTATGATCCTTTTATAACCAACACAAAAAAATAAAATAAATAAATAACGTCATTCTGTGTCCAAGAATGAGTTATTTCACGTCGTTTATAACTTCTCCGTCTTCGATTATTATCCGGTCAGACATTGCTCGAAATAAAAAAGAACAAGAAATCCCCAAGGTTGCGAATACGTGAGAGATGAAACGACCTTCCGTTCCATTGCTAACTGAATCGGAATGCTTTTTTGCAATATCGTCCTTAATAAATTAATTGAACACGCGATTACTGTAATTAAATGGCGGTTATTTTGGCAGAAAAGGAGGGAGATGACAATGGAAAAAAAAAGCATTTCGAACATCGAACAAATATTGCCAAGAAAAGAAGAAATGAAAAACGAGGTTTTAAAACAATGACCATTCTAGGAAAAAAAAAAAAAAAACATTCGTAATGTGTTCATATGATTCAATTTATAAAAAGTTATGCAAGGTTGTTGTTTTTAATTTTATTTTGTGATAAATATATTTTGGTATTTTTCTGTGATTAATTTAAAAATTCAAGTGAAAAACGAATTGAAAAAACAATAATATAGCCATAAAGAGAATTTAAAGAAGTTCGAAACCAGTATCTCAGAATAATTATGATTGTTTATAACATGCAACATTTTCCGTTTTACCATGGAATATCGTTTGAAACTTTCAAGTAATATATTTAAAAATAAAACTATTATATTAAAAAGTTTAAATAACTGTAACTGCATAATATGAATATTTATAATAATATGCATAATATAAATATTCTTCTACAATTTTCTTTCCAAAACATTCACGACTAGCTTTTGTATTTTAATATATCAAGTGCTATATATTAATCGATTTTTATTTATATATTTATTTCGATAAAAAAATGTATACTATTCGATACAAACGATAAATTATTCGACTATTTTTATTTGCAAATTATTTGGCAACATTTATCAAAACTAACACATGCAGACGCTAAAAAATAAAAAAAATAATAATAAAGAACTCTTTTATTTACTAACGAATACCGAACGTAATTGCGCAGAAGCGGATATGTCGTCACAAAACGAATCATTACGTCATCTAACGTCACTTCCTTTCATTTCAAATGGTATGAAAAGAAAAAGACTATAGCAAATAATAAATAAAAAAAAAGCCCGGCAATATTTTATCAAAACGTTTCGTGATCCCAATAAATTTATTTTCCGTTTTTGCAGCTTCCGCAAGACGATCCTGCATCTCTTATTTTGTTTTATTTATGCCTTTATCTCAAATGTCACACACGAACTTAAGTTCATCGAACGATCCAATTCATGTATTTAGAACATTCCTATTGACCTTATTTTAGACACTAATGAAGCTTATTTGATATCATGTCAACTACGTTTAGCGACATCTACTTTTTATTTATTTTTTTCTTCACCAAACGGATGTAATGTTATTATAAAAATAATAGATGGAATGTTTTTTCAATCGAAAACATAAGCACTCAGAATAGAGAATTCGATTAATTATTATGGCAACGGCTTTGTTATTTTTAAACAATAAAAGAATAATCACTTATTAAATTCATGCATATTTTGTTATCATGCACTTAAAAAATATTTAGGAGTTTAAAAAAAAAAATATATATATTTCTGGGTATGTTGGTACAATTTTTTCATGAATTTTCTTTTAATTCTTTTTTTTTTTATAATTCTTGCATTTTATTTTGTTATCATGTATTTCAAAAAAAATATTTATAAATTTTTTTGAAAAAAAAAAAAAAAAAAGTTTATTTTGGGTACATTGGTGCAATTTTTATGAGTTTTTATATGAATATTTTACATTTATATTTTTCATTTTTGTTAATTTTAATTTTTAATTTTTAATAAATTTCTTTATTCACTTATTTATTTATTATTTATATTTTTTTACTGATTTAAAACGAAAGTTGTAAAATTTTGATTAAAAAAATATTTAAAAAAAAAAAAAAATGTAAAGCATTTTTTTTTTCAAAATTACATAAAGTGAGAGAAAAATATTCCATTACACATAATTTCACATTTATTTTGATATAATCGTCTAAAATACAAATATCCAATAGTTTTTAAATCAAATGTTCCAATTATTTTTTTACACCATATTAAATTAAATATTTCTTAATTTTCATCATTTACAGAATACAGAGTTTATAAATTTAAAAGATAGTGATCGAATCGGCGATTACGCAGCCAAATGTGGCAAACCTACTTCCAGGTGTAATATTTCTCAAGGACGCCAGAAAATTAAACAGTATGAAAAAGTAAAAGAGTATGAATTTAACATCGTGGACAGGCGGAGAATAACGACTTTTATTAAAAAAAAAAATTTTTATTTTAATTAAATGATATACATTTTCTTTGGACAAATATGAAATCAGGAAGTGATTTTTCTTTTAGTTATTTCTTGTCCGTTTTTTTTTCTCATTTGCATATTCGTGGATCTTCTTTACCAGTATTTCCTCCAAACACATGTCAACATATCTTTTGCTTGCCCTTTTATTTTATTATTTTTTTTTTTTCTCTCGCGAGAATGGCAACAGACAAAACTTGCTTCATATTTTGTTGCCTCACTGGAAAAAGGAAAACAACGTTTGAGATAACTGTTTCAAATTTTGTCTGCCATTTCTCAATGCATTCTCAGTAAAGAGCGAACATGGTTTGTAATTTGTACTGTGTTTGTATTTGTGAAATTATGAGCATTCTTGCAACACGGCAAAATGAATTTTGATGCTAAAAGGCAACAACACTTCGCCTTTTATTCATTTTGTCAGCAAAATTATCAATTCTCTTAAGAAAATGCAAACAGTTCTAGGAATTTAAATTCATTAGAAAATTAGATTAAATATTCTAGAATATTTTCGATGAAAAAAATCTTATTTCTCAATTATTTATGCAATTTTATAAATGTTTTTTTTTTTTTTTTATGTAAGTAAATATAATGTCATCATCATCATCATTGCCACAGCAGCCCTACGTTGGGACAAAGCAGTCTGCCTACTGGAAGATTTCTACACGATAGATGTTTTTTTTTTTTTTTTTTTTTTTTTTTTTTTTTTTTTTTTACGGTGTAGGGTTGTGAGCCCTACCGTGCCTGATGGCCAATTTGCTAGAGCTCTAGCCTTTGGTACCACATGCTTCAAGTTCGAATTCTGGCGGTGGCATCGATATTTGTTAGTGATTCGGAATCCACGATAAACTGCAGGCTCCGGTCTATTTAGCCCTCCTCCACACAAAAGGACCGTAGAGCGACAAACCAAACCAAAGCTCTACGGTCATATTGGACTGGGACCTACAGTTTAAAGTGGATTTCGAATCCCTAAAAACATCCATGGAACCACCAGAAATCGAAATCGAAATCCGTGGCACAAAGTGCCAGTCACTCGGCCATCAGACCCAAAATATAATGTACTCGATTTAAATTAAACACTTGCTTCACATATTTTTGTGAAAAAGAATATCACGCTATATAGCACATGGTGCATAATACAGTTATCGCAGAATAAAGAATTCGTAAAAGAATATCACGATAGTATATATCACACTTATTACAGTTTATAACATTAATATTGAGGGCCTTAATGGCCGAGTGGCTAGCGCTCTGGCGCTGGGTACCACATATTTCGGGTTCGAGTCCCGGTGGTGCCATGGATGTTTGTAGTGGTTCGGAATTCACTTCAAACCATAGGTCCCTATTGAATTGGATCTTACCGAATTGCAGGGGTAATTGTTAATCAGCATCCGTAGCTTCTCTTCAAGCTACACGCACCTCCTAAGTGAGTAACATCGGTGTTGCGCTTGCTCTTAAGGCATAAAAGACTGTAAGTGTTTGCCAGCTGCATTAGAGAAAAAAATATCGCAACAGTATATATCACACTTATCGAAGTTTATTATATTAATATCGAATAATACATATATATATATAATAATAGTATATATATATATATAACAGTACTGAAGAAGCTTTTTCAATTAACTATTATGTTTAGAATCAGAAATATATATAAATTATTTATAGGAATGAAATATATATATATATATATTCATACAATGTTAAAATGCGAATGTGAATACTTTTGTGGCATTTTACAAAAATGTTTTTTTATATAAGTACTTTTTTCATCGTCATTTTCTGCACAATTCTTACTGAAAAAAAAAACCGCTACATTTTTCTACCTTCTCCAATTCGAGCAAATAGTAAATCAATCCAAGCCAGAATTCGCATTTCGCCATATTCCGGCCACGGGGTCAATGAACTCTGGGGCGATGCTGCAGCGGATTGCGATTCGCTTTCGAAATAATCATCATCATAATAATAAAAAGTTTTTTTTTTAAAAAAACAAAATACACATCCTGACAGCAATTTTCTTCGTCATTGTTTTTGTTTTAAAGAAAAAATAATTTGTCACAAAGCTTTTTTTAAACAAGATAAACAAAAGTATCTCAGAAATTTTTCAGGAAAAAAAGAGAATAATAAGGTAAAGAGATAAAATATTTTAAAGAAAGATAAACGCATTTTTTTCACTTATTTGAGATTTCTAAGCAAAAAATGAATATCGTTTGCGTTGAAAATTGAAGTTAACGAAATAATTCATCCTTTAAATTAATAATAATAATGTTTATTCATTTGAATAAAATTTTATTACATTTACGTGCTGATTATTAATTCTAATATATCGCTTCCTCTTGAATTTATATTATGCATACGATTTTATCGATTCTAAATTAAAAATCGATTTAAAGTATATTCGAATGATTGAATATATTGAATCGATTTAATTGTACTATCGATTTTAAATATGCTGTAGTAACGATTTTAAGTGTATTCAATTTTTTTATCGGTTTTAAATTAAAAATCGATTTAATTGTTATTTAAAAATTAAAAATCGATTTTATTGTTATTTAAAAATTTAAAATCGATTTAATTCCACTTCAGAAATTAAAAATAAAAATGACAGTAATAATAACATAAATATAAAAGAATTATTTTCTATTTTAAGAAATAAAAACTTTTATGCTTTGATTTGAAATAAACCACTTTTACCTGAAAATTTGATAAGTGGTAAAAAAATATTTTATAATAATAATGCATAAATTAATTCCCCCTCAAGAATTAGAAATAACAGGGAATATTGTTGTTGAATTTAAATAAAGGAATAATCTAGAAAAAAAAAACTTTTCTAGAACCAATTGTAAAAATAAATAAATAAATACAAAATTTTGAAAAGTGATTACGTTTCATAATGACTTTATATTCAAACAATTAAAAATCGAAATAAAATTAATAAAATATCAAAAAAATTAATTGGTTAAAAGATGTATAAAATACAATAAAATATTCATAAATTGTGAAATTAAATAATTTTGAAAATATAGTGGATTTATTTAGAGGTCAGTTAAGGCCGTAATAATTAATAAATTATTAACTAGGTCAAAAAGAGACTAAAAAAAGATATATTTAGTCTATTATAATAAGGTTAAAGGAAAATAATAATTTTAAATTAATAATAATTTTTTTAAACGAATTTTTTTTTTTTTTATTGCATTCTAAGCTAACAAAATTATTTAAAACTCCAAATCATCCTTCAGACGTATTTTATTATAAAATTCAATCTAATAAAAAAAAAAAACAGTTTTTAAATATTTCTTCACTTCTTCCGTTAATAAGAATAATTAATATTTGAAAGGCAAAGATCATTCGATATAGTATATGACTGTCATTGATTTGAATTACATCAAGGCTGTAATTCAAGAATTAATGATTAGCGGAGGAAAAAAAAAAGGTGAGTTGTGACCTTATATACCCACTAACTCTTTTATGGCGAATCAAAAACTATCAAAAATGGCGATCAGACTTCCTCCAATCCTGTTTTGAAGTCTTAGTTTTGAAAAATACTTTTCAGACTTTTTCCAAATAATTTGATATAAATAATTTTACAAAAATAATCACAGATTCAAATATAATGAATGCATTAATTAGTCTTTATGCTTTAATGTTAAAATATTAATTAATCTTGATTTATTATGCAGTAATAACAAAGAATAACAAAAAAATAAAATTTTTACCAATTGTCATTGATTAGAAATGCTTTGTAAATCATTTTGGAATCACAAATATAATCAATGTCAACGTTTGCAGCTAATGATTACCATCATTAAAAAATCGTTTGCTACAAAAAGAAAAAAATAAATAAATAGCATTAAAATAAAAAAAAAGAAAATGAAGTATTTTATTCATTCTCTATCAATCTTTTGATCCCATTACTATAGATAATGGGTTCATAAGATTGATAGAGAATGAATCGTTTTTTTTTTTTTTGAAAGAAAACAATCTAATAAAACATATTCGGTACTTATGATTTAGCTTAGACCAACCAATAAAAAGTTCTCAGGTTAGCACAAAAGCTGAATTTGAACTATTAACAGTGGCATGTTTCTTTGAGCCCGACTCGCGGCTCAGTGGCAACGTGGGCTGAGGTTCAATCTGGCGCCGGCTTTGTTGTAGATACTGTTTCAAAAAACAGGGAGACTCGATGGCGTTTGTGAAGCTCAGCACTTTGCCTCGTGAATCGGACTACCTGGTGGGGTGTTTTCCGGGTTTTCTTCCATACGATACATAAATGCGGGGTAGTTCCCCTAAAGGTTTTCCAGGATGGCACTGGCGACCTTCTTCAAATCAGACTTCAGCCTACGGGTGCTCCATCACGACAGAAGCTGCCTCCCCTTTGCTTCCTTTCATTAAACCACACGGGTTCTTGGACTTGATCTAGGTGCGGTCTCAGACATTGGTTTTTGCATTAATTAAATAATTTGTTGCTATGGGGTCTGATGGCGGGGTGACCGCTTTGGTGCTGGGTGGCAGAGGTTTCGAGTTCGAGTCTCACTGGTGCTATTGGTGTTTGTAGTAGTTCGAAATCCACTTTAAAACGTAAGTCCCGGTGTAATATACATGCAGAGCGTTGGGCATTGCGCTGACAACTTTACCCCGTAAAAAATCAGCGTCACGGAGCCAAGTCAGACCTCTACCTACCAGTGCTCCATTACAATAGAAGCTGCCCCTTTTCCTCCATCTATGACGGCCTGATGGCCAACTGGCTAGTGCTCTGGACTTCGGTACCACAGACTTCAGGTTCGAATCTTGGCGGTGGTATGGATGTTTACAATGGTTCGAATCCACGTTAAGCCGTAGGTCCTGATCTCATATGACTTTAAGAGCGTCACAGAACCTAGTCAGACTTCTCACATCATTTCCAAACTGTATAGGGGCAGCTTTAGGTACAGTGATGTGGTATGGTGTAGTAGTAATAATGATTCGAATCCACGTTAAACTATTGGTCCCGGTCTAATTACCCCAAAGTGTGTAAAACAAATGACCGTAGAGCGACAAATCAAGCGTTCCATCCATTCATGAGTAGACTACTCATGATGTCTGTACCGCACTGCCAGACACTGGGACTTTTTTCGCCGCTAGGGGTATCCACGCGCGTAGGCGCGAACAATATGGATGCACACATAATGCATTTTTTAATACATTGGGTTTCACTACTTTGGCCATTATAAAATAAATATATTTTGTAAAAGTGGGATACATCTCACGGGCCGGAAAATGTTCAAGGTGGGAAATTCCTGCTATAGTGTCTAACAAAATATATAAAATAAAAAAATAAAAATTTTTTTAATTGCTGCACAATTTTATTTTAGAAGTTTGAATAACAAAGCTCCAAGCGTTAAAAAAAAAAATAAATAAATAAAAAAAAAAAAAAAAATTATTTATAATATTTTTTTCCGGGATCAACCCCGTTGAACGGGAACCACGGCTTTTCTTTTAACTACTTAAAAACCCCAACAAGATGAAGGCGCTATCTTTCAGACCAATTAGCATTTAGGCATTATGTACAGGAAGTGATCGTGGCAGGTATATTGAGCAGAACCGTTATGAGCAGAAGGGGGGGGACGAGAAAGGGGGCGGGCGAGAAACAATGGGATAGGAGGCTGGCGTGATAGCAGGATTCGAATCCAAGGCGAAAAGGCCTTTTCTTCCAACGCGGTTACCAGGTGAAATCGGTGACCTCTTAAAGCTCAAACACAAAGGGGTTGTCGCCTTGGCGAGAAAGAAATAGTTAAAGATACAGTTCGTGTCGTCTGGATTAGATGTGACAGGTTTTAAAGCCGTGAAGGAGATGGAACGACGTAATCAAAAATAAATAAATAACTTAAATCAATTGGAAGGTGCGAAAAACTCTTTAAGTACAAGATCAAATATTTCAAAAAATTCTTAAAAGTTTGATAGTACCACAGGTTATAAGCGAATTTTCTTAGACCCGCAACTGATAAAATGGATGGCCATTAACATTTGCTTGTTAAATAATTTTTTTTTAAAAGCAAAAGATTAAATACCTGTTAATTAGTTACCGCTGCATACAATATGTATTAAATAATTCATAACGATAAAATTTGTCTTAGTTTTTGAAGAGTAATATTTTAATTTTTAACTGCAAATGGTACTTATGTATAAAAACAAAAGAATTATTAAATAAACATCAAAACTATAGAATATATAATGTTTCTTATACTACTTGATTTTCTTATTCTAGTCGACAGCAACATCTAGACCAAATCCAACAACCTGTGTGGTCACATGGAAGGAGGGGGATTATCTATTATGATGGAACACTCGTAGGTAGAAGTCTGACTTGGCTCCATGGCTCTGAAGAACGAGGCAGTACCTTCAAGGAGTATTTTAGAGGAACTAGCCCGCAGTTGTGTATCGTATGGGAGAAAGCCAGGAAAACTCCCACTAGGTAGTCTATCTAACGAGGCATGAACGCCGAGTGTCGGTTTCGAGTCCCGGCAGTACCATGGATATTAGTAGTAATTCGGAATCCACATTAAGCAATAAGTCGCGGTCTCGTATGACTGTAAAAGCGTCACAGAGCCCAGTCAGACTGCTCCCCACAACATTCCCACACTGTATAGGGGCAACTCAGCTCTAGGCACAGTGATGTGGAGTGGTGTAGTTGTAATAGTAGTCTATCTAACAAGGCAAGATGCCCAAACGCCATCGAGCCTCCTCGTTTTTGAAACTCACCCTAATGCTCACCAGTGGCACGCGTTGCCACTGAGCCACGAGTCGGACTAAAATATAGAATAAAAAACTAAAACTTAAATAAAAACATTAATAAAAAAGCTATCATTACACATATCAATTAATTAAGAAATTTTTGGTTATTAATAATTTCCTTTTCATAAAAATTAATTTTATTAATAAAGACACCAGATTTTGCGTTTCAAGTTGCGTCCTTCAAATTTATTAAAAATAAAATTGAAGGACTTTTCTCTGAATGAAAAGCTAATTATTTAATTAGATTATTCCTAATTACTTGCATACAAAAGTCTATAAAAATTAAAATATGAAAAAAAAATTTTTAATATGTCGTTAAAAAAAAAAAATGTCTTAAAATGCAAAACGAGAAAATTTAAAAACCCACACGCATACATGAAAAAAATAAAAAAAAACATACAAGAAGAAAAAAAAAAACATACATAAAAAGCGAAAATAAACACAGCAAACGATTTTTTCTACCCCAAACAGCTAATCTCAATAAAATTATTACTTAAGATTAAATATAAATTATTTATTAAATTAAATACTAAAAAAATAATTATTTATTAAAAAATTATTTTTTACAAAGCGAAAAAAATGTCCATATAAATCTATTAAGCGTTGAAATGTATTACAAAAAATTGTAGGAAATTTAAAATAATATCATTCGGATCAAATAAAAATAAATAAAATTAAAATAAACAACAAGAAGTAAAATTGCTAAAAAAAAAAAAAAAAAAAAAAAAAAAATTAGAAATGAGCAGAAGATTTTTTATCGCCAAACTATTATTCTAAAAAAAAATAAATAAATAAAAAACTATTACTTAAGATTAAAACAATTATTTATAAATTTAAATATTACGAAATTAATTATTTATTCAAAAGATTATTATTTTACAAAGTGAAATATGCATTAAAAAACTGTAAAGCGTTGAAATTTATTATTAAAAAAATTGTATAAAATTCAAAATACTATCCTTCGGATCAAATGAAAACAAATAAAATTAAAATAATCAACAAGAAGTAAAATAATAAGAAAAAAATTTTTGAAATGAGCAGACGATATAAATAAGTGCAGTTGGTGAATGAACGAATGTTTTCAAACAGTCTTCTGATATTTCATCTAAAGTGAAACACATGAGACTGTAGTAATCGGGGTCATCTCCGTAAATGGGCCAAGTTGTTATAATGTTTCTTGGAAAAAGATTACATTATATGCGGGTAATTGAATTTATTCCCAGCTTTTAATTTCGGTTCATTACATAAATGCTCACAACATGCACTAAGAAAAACTCGAAAACATGCCTTAAAAGTAAGAATATTTTATTGTTTATGACAAAGCAGTTTTATAATAATCTGTTTTAAATTAAACCGGAAATAAAATATCTACACATTTTTATGAAAATAAATTATTTATTTGCTGTAGCACATGTGTAGAGCATTTATGTCCGTTTGTCTATTGCATTAAAAAAAATAAAAAATAACATAAACTGTCAGATTTAAATGAAAGAATAAAAATGGATAATGTTTTCTTATTTAACTCAAATATCACCTTTATAAAAGGATATATTAAAATTTTATTTCATATGTTCCAAATTTTCAATTACAATACAATTCGCTTAAGAAAAACAAATGAAGTTTACATAAAATTTTCAAGACTATGCAATACTTAATTTAAAAAAATATATATATTTTAGTTATATATTTTTTTTATTATATACAAAATAAAATATCTATATATTTAGTAGCTACATAATTTTTTATTATATACGAAGTATTTTAGCTATATATTTTTTAAACAAAATATTTTCTTCTTCATTGGCGCAACAGCCCCATCGTGGGCCAAGGCCGTCTGCCTACTGGCCGATTTCGATACAGATGTTTTTCTTTATACGATAGGGTTGTCAGCCCTACGCCTAACACTCTACAGTCATATTAGATAGTCACCTGCGGTTTGAAGTGAATTCGAACCACTACAAACATCCATGGCACCGCCGGGATTTGAATCTGAAGCATGTGGCAGAGAGCTCTAGTCACTATTTTAGTCATAGTTAATATAGGAAAAAAACATACCAAAATTACTATTTTCTTTTTTTCTTTTTAATCTATTTATATATATATATAAATTTTTGTGTTTTTTTAAATAATTTCATTTAATTTACTATACTTTTAAACAGTTATTTACGCCATCGCATAAAAATCCCAAATTAATATTCATACTGTAAAAGTTGTAGATTTCACATATGGTAACCGTGGTAACTAATAAATGCATCTCAGAACAACAAACTCGATACAAAAATAATTTTTACTAGAACTTATAAATATTTTATAAGTAGCCATTGCAATTAATTTCGCTAAATTATGGGTAAAAATAATTGGCTGTCGTTTTTTAGTGTCATTTAGTAAGGAATTAAATTATAAAGATAATAAAAAATTGATCTGAATAACCCTTTCAGATAAAAAGTTTAGAAATATATGATAAAATTTGCTAATGGCATGAAATTTTAATTAATTGTATTTATCCATTATTTTAATTCATATGTGTTTATTATTTATAACTTTCTTAAACTAAGCAAAACAGCTTTTTAAGCTAAGCATTACAGACATATATTTGTGTATGATAAAGGAAACAACTTCCATGCAAGACATAATATTATGGCTATTAAGTAGAAAAACTTTTTGTTAAAAAATTTTTTTTAATGTAAAACTACATTTAAAGGTAATAATGCAAAATGTTTATCAATGTAATGTCTTTAATGTAAAACTACAGTTGAAGATAATAATGCAAAATATTTAATAATGTAATGCCTTTAATGTAAAACTACAGAAGGTAATAATATAAAATGCTTAATAATGTAATGTCTTTAATGTAAAACTACAGAAGGTAGTAATATAAAATGCTTAATAATGTAATGTCTTTAATGTAAAACTACAGAAGGTAATAATATAAAATGCTTAATAATGTAATGTCTTTAATGTAAAACTACAATTGAAGATGAAAATGCAGAATGTTTAATAATAATGTGTCTTTGATGTAAAACTACGGTTCAAGGTAGTAATGCAAAATGCTTAATAATGTAATGTCTTTAACGTAAAACTACAGTTGAAAGTAATAATGCAAAATGTTTAATGTCTTTAATGTAAAAACCATAATTATAAGTACATACTTATGTTTATCTTAATGCTCTACAAACAATCATTATTCCTGTATTCATCATTTTTATCTTAATATTGGCAACAATTTTTTAATTTAAGTCACCTAAACGCGCGTAACTTTTGAATTCACCGTATTTTTCATTCAACATTCGGATTGAATGAACGCAGTTTAATCTCTGCAATGACATCGACGGTTCCTAAATGACGTCATTGTAAATACCGCACCTGATTGGTTTATTTTATGCTACTTATGCTACTTAAATGGTAAGGAGAAAATTATTGAAGAAAATTATTGAAATTTGATCTTCAACATATAGTTTTTAAAATGGGAAATTTTCGTGCTAATTCAATAAAAAAAAAAAAATTCCACTCTTCTATCAATTACAAATTTTCCACATCATATAATATTGAAATAATAATATTTTATAGCTTAAGGAGAATATTGAGATAATAATAACTGAATTGATTCTAGCGCTCTGGCGCTAGTTTTCGGGTTCGAGTCCCGACGGTGCCATGAATGTTGGTAGTGGCACCACGCAGGTGCCTGTCTAATATGACTGTAGAGCATTGGGTATAAGGCTTACAACCCTACCTCGTAAAAAGACAACATCTTCTGATTGAAATCTGCCAATAGGCAGATGGCCTTGGCCCACCTTGGGGCTGTAGCACCAATGAAGATTAGTTTGGTTTGTCGCTCTATGGTCATTTTGTGCACGCTTTAGGCTGATTAGACCGGGACCTACAGTTTAATGTGGATTCTAAACCACTCGCAAACTTCTATGCCACTGGCAGTATTCGCACCTGAAACCTGTGGTACCAGCCAAAGGCCAGAGCGCCAGCCAATTGGTCATCAGACCGCCACACCAATGAAAAAGAAGATTGATTTAACACATATAAACAAATTTTTCCCGTATAGTGATCTCAAGTTTTATAATTAAATTTTATTCATTCAATTATCAATGCATAAATTTACTAGTGAATTACACCTTCGGAATTTTTATTATTTATTTGTTAATCAAAAATGAAAGCTGCAGGAAATAAATAATAACAAAAAAAAAAAAACATTTTTAGAAAAAAACAAAAAAAAAAAAAAACGTAAGGTAAATTTTATTATTATTTGCCCGGTAAAAATTTTTTAACAAAAAAATAAAGAAAAAATAAAAACATATAAATCTCATTGCAAAAAAAAATATTCCCCTGCTAAACAACAACCTATCTTCTTAAAAGCAAGTGCGATTCAATGCTGATGACAAACAGCAATATTCAACGCACTTGATAAATCTCAACAAATAAAACAAAAACAAAAAAATTACAAAATAACATCTAAGAAATACGGGAGTTGAAAATACAAAAAAAGAAAGAAAAAAAAAAAAGATTAGATGTGACACAACATGTACGATAAGAGTGATGCATTAAATAAAGAAAAAAAAAGAAGAAAAAAAAAAAGAAAAATATTAAAAACAAAATGATCCTTTGATACCACTGAAACTCCTGCGATTGTCCATTGAATGACGTCACTGTTTGGTTGAAACTAACTGATTTTATTTTAACTTACGCTTACGCAGCATATGCAAATTGATGAATTATTTTACTAATATTAATTTTACCAAAACAACAAAAAAAAAAAAGTTTCTTTAAAAGTGCAGATGATACGATTTATAATGACAATCAGGCAGACAGAAAAAATATATAATTTAAACATTTACGATTTGTATTTTTAACCCGAATGAATAATAATAATAAAAAAGGTTACATTAATCACACAATGTCAGTTGCAATTACGGTCAATTTAATCGTGTACTGTTACTAGGTGGCCAACTTAGTTTCCGAGCTTCACACATGAATGGGGGCCTGAATGGCTGAATGTATGGCGCAGGTTTTGGGTCCCGACAGTTTTTAAATCTTATGTCTTTTTTAAATATCTATATTATATTATTACTATTATGAAGTTGTTGGTACTTACGTATTAACGGTACCTTGGCGACAGTTGCGCCAATAAAGAGCACACGCGCCAACCGCAGCTACAGGTTTTGGCGCCAATCTACACTTAAAATTTTTGTTCCAAATAATAAAATATATATGAAACACTTCATTTAAAATCAAAACGCTTTCAAAATATTTTTATTCCAAATAATAAAGATTGGCGACACTTAAAAACCGCCAAGTCTGTCGCCAAGGTACCGTTAATACGTAAGTACCAAGTTGTTTATTTATTACAACCGACAACAGCTAATCAATTTGAACCATAGATTGCTCGAAAAATGCCAGAGTGATATTGCAGCACAATTCTGCGTGACATCGTTCTTCCATCTTCAAGGATACAATCGAAACACAGAAACCTAAGCCAAACGCTCTACAGTCATGTTAGACCGGGACTTATGTTTAAAGTTGATTCCGAACCACTACAAACAATCATATGCACCACCGGGACTCGAACTCGAAACCTGTGGCACCGAGCGCCAGAGCGCTAGTCAATCGGCCATAAGGCCATGTGAATTTTTACAAAACGAAAATGTAATTAAGTTATATCTACAGTTGATATTCTATTGCAAGACTGATCATTAGTGTAATACAAATGGGATGGATGGCAGAGTGTCTAGCGCTCTTGCGCTCGGTACCACAGATTTCGGATTCGAGTCCCGGCGGTGCCATGGATGTTTGTAGTGGTTTGGAATCCACTTTAAACAGTAGGCTCCGACCTAATATGAGCGTTGTGGGGAGTATTGTTACTCGTGTCCGTAGCATATCTGCAAGTTACATGTGCCCCAGGGTAGTGCTAATGAGTAACAGCGGTGCAGCCCTTGCTTATGGCATAAAGAATAACTCTATCTGTATTGCCAGCTGCATTAAAACAACAGCAACAACATTCGAAGAACAACAAACGAGCCGGTCAGAAATTTCAGAAAAAAAAAGTTTACAGCGGAACTTAGCACGATAAATTAGTAGGTCAGAAGGTATTTTCCAGTGGTTCTCGACGAGGAGATAAGGATGAAAATTCTGCTAACCTCTTAAGGTGTTCTTTTTTTCTTATACACGAAAAAAAAAAATAACTTTAACCTATTGATGTATTGCCGTAGTAACATGGTAGAAAAGTAAAACAAATTGATATATTTTAAAAATAATAAGAAGATTTAAAAACAAAACATCCTTTTCGAAAATCTAATAAAACTATCTCATTTGCTGCGAAATCTAAATTACAAACAGCGAACACAATTCCTTAACTGCAAACTGCCAAGACGTCGTATGGATTCCTTCTAAAGAAATTCGCAGGGAATCCTTCCGCGATTAAGTTTCATTCTACCCAAAACATTTCTACCGCCTCGGCGTCTACCCCAAAACATCCGTTACTATGGAAACAGTCCCCTAACGACGTGGGTCGGGTGGGAAAGAAGGCGCCAAGTCGGCATCGTAAAGTGGTTCTTCTTCTCTTCCTGGTCACCCCTTCCTTCCCCCTCCCTTCCCTTACGCCTGCAGACGATTCCGGCGTTCTTCATCCCTTTTGTGCGCTCCTCGACTCACACACGCTAGTTACGTCAGTTTCTAGCAAACGATAAGTTTCGGGGATGCCGTTATACCCTTCTTCCTAGGGAATGGCTTCTTTTCCGAACACGGTGGGAGTAAAAGTTGGTTTATTAAGCATGCGCGAGTAACAAGAAAAAAAATCATTAATGAAAATTTGTAATTGAAAAAAGAATATTTAATGAATGAAATCCTGTATGGAAAGTGAAATTTTATTAAAATGTTTATTTTTAACAATTAAATCAATGAAAACAAAACAAAAAAAATATTTTAAATAAGTACTTGATTTGACTTGACAAAAAAAAAAAAAAAAAAAAAAAATCATTACACAACAAACAAATAATACATATTTCAATGCTTCTTCATTGGCGTAATAGCCCCATGGTGGACCAAGGCCGATTGTCTACTGGCAGTTTTCATTGACAGGAGATGTGCTTTTTTATTAGCCCTACGCCCAACGTTCTACAGTCATATTAGACCGGAATCTACGGTTTGGAACCGGAACCAACGATTTAAAGTGGATTTCGAACCACTGCAAACATCCATGGCACCGCCGGAACTCGAATCTGAAGCCTGTGGCACAGAGTGTTAGTCACTCGGCCGTCAAGCCTCACATTTCAATTCTTCCCTCCCCCAAAAAATTAATCTTGATACAGCAATATTAAAAACACAGTTTTATTTTTCAGAATTTCTTTGTTTGTAAAATTACAAAGTCAAGAATAAAAGGAAAAAAAAAATAGAAAATTCTTTAAACATACTAACAACTATTTAATTTCATAATTTATTTTTAAAAAAATATTTCATATTTCTATACACAAAATTTGCGGTTCAATATTAATATCAACAGTTACGGTTAGAATCCGTTTGTCTGTGGCAGTCACTCTTTTTAGAAACGAGAAGACCCGATTGCGACTGTGTACAGTAAGTATAGCATTAGTTATTCCGGTCATGAATACCCATAGGTAAAGCTGCCCAACATTAGAAAGGTAAACCAACAAATTCATATTTTTAAGAGTAATAAAAAATATTTATAAAAACCAATACAAATAAAATAAAATAATAAAAAAATAGATAGAAATATATAAAAAATTAATAAAAATAAAATAAAATAATACAAAAATACGACGAATAATTTCCCTCAAAATTTAGCCAGTTTCGAGACGCGCATGCGCATTACCTGCAGCTTTACTGTCCAAACTCACCAATCCACCACATAGAGTGAAACGAAGTTGGCACAGTTGCTTTTTATTATTCCTACACAGCAGCATTCTCGCGATACAATTAATCTCCGATATTCGCCGTTAGGAAACTTTCAAGAAAGTGAGAAAATATTGAGAGAAACTTTATTTTTTTTTTTTTTCCCCTACTTATTTTCTATCTTTTATAACTTTCCTACAACTGTGTAGGGGGTTTCATTGTTCGTAGGGACTATTAATGGAAGGCATCTGCGTAAAAATAATCTCAGGCCTGTCAGTGTATAAATCAAGTGAATAGGAGGGAGCAGTAATAACGTTTTTGATACATGGTTATGCCCTGCTTCTATCTCGCTCAAAAAAAGACCCCATCTCACTTAATTACAGCACATTTGTTGGCGATAAATAAAAGAAGTTTTCGGATAGCAGTCGCAATGTGGTAAAAAGTAATTCATAATCACTGATTCTTGGATTAAAATCCCTGAAATAGGGAAAATGTATTAGGAAGGGAAAAAAACGTTCATATAAAAAATTATAAACATAAAAAAAGATTAACAAATTTAAGATGTAAAAAAGATTAAATCATCATCATCATCATCATAGGCGCATCAGCCCCATGGTGGGCCAAAATCGTCTGTCTACTGGCAGATTAAAGTTCTTTCCTTTCTACAGGGTAGAGACGTCAGTCCTACGCCCATATTAGATCGGGACCTACGATTTAAAGTGGATTCGAACCACTACAAACATCCATGGCACTGCTAGAACTCGAATTCTTAGCCTGCGGCATTGCGGCGACCTGCTGTCATTTGGCCATCAGGCCGTTAAATATTAAAGTAAATATTTAACGGCCTGATATTACTTTATTATATTATATTACTTATTATATTACTTTATTATATTACTTTTTATTTATTATTTATTTATTTATTTATTATTTTATTATTATTTCTTATTTTTATTTATTTACTATTTTATTCTTATTTCTTATTTTTTATTTATTTACTATTTTATTATTATTTCTTATTTTTTAATTATTTATTTATTGAAATTTTTGGAGTTAAAATACTTTTAAAAAATGTTATTTACAAACATTATATAACATTATTTACACACATGAACTTTTTTTTTTACTTTATAATAAAAAAAGTTATTTACACACATTAAAAAAAAAAAAAGATATTTACACTTTAGAAAAATTGCCATCAGTTTTGCAAGATTACGTTTAAAATAATTGAATTAATACTAGCATGAATATAAATTATAGTTTCTAATTTTTAAAAAAAAGATTCACAAAAAATAAATTATACATATATAGGTATATATCACTCTTTATTTGGCGAAATAAATATAGGACGAACAAACAAAACAAAACAAAATCTGTATAAATTTACAGTTCCAAAACATCTCGGCACGATTTTGAACTAATGTTTCTATTAAAAAGAAAAGAAATAAATAATAAAAACAAGTTCAAAAGAAGATTTAAACTTATTTAAGTGGGTCAGAAGACTGCAATAAATGAACACACAACAAAATCGGAGAATGAAAAATAAAAAAAGGAATTTTGCAAGGTGTTTGACCTTAAAATACGGCACTTTACCCTATTTCAAGGTCGAGGAAAAAACTAGCGCCTAAAGGAATGAAAAAAAAAAAAAAAAAAATCGTTTGGGAGGGAAAGAGCACGGAATTTTTCAGAAACATTTTAAAATTTACGATTCCTACTTGAGAAAGGGGTTTTGCACTTCCCATTTTTTTTTTTTTTAACCCGAGTTAAAGAATCTTTTTTTTTTTTTTTTAAGTCAAGAGATTACGGATGTAAACACACATTTAACCAGCTCAAATTTTTAGATAAAAAAAAAAAAAAAATTTGTGCATGTGTTCTTCATTTGTTTTTCAGTGTGATATACAATTCATAATTTATGATAATTTTATACTAAATATATATTAAAAAACCATTAAAAAGTAAAATGAAAAAATACAGCAATGCTCACAAAATTTTTTTTAGCAAAAACAGATAAAATTTTTATATTTTTAAAAAGTAAACAAAATTTAAATAGCTAATCTGTATTGCTGTATATGTTTTACTACTATTTATAAGAATTTTTTTAAATTGAAGAGTTCAATTTTCACGTTTAAATAATTAACAACTAGAATTCTTTCGTACATAGAATAGCGTTAAAAAATAGCTTAATCAAAATTCGTTATTGAACTAAAACTAATAATTTGTGTGTTTGAATTATTTTAATATAATTTTTATTTAAATTTTTTAAATATATCACTAAAATTAGAATCAATTTTCATGCATTTTAAAGTCACACTGAATACAATTATCATGCTAATTCATATTATTAAAACTTACTTATTACTTATTATTATACAATGACAGCAAAATTTATATTTTTAAATCCAAAACAAATATGAATATGGCATTTTAACTTACATATATATAGAAATAATAATTTATTAATTGTTAAAAATGCTCTAATTGCTCAAATACTAAAAGCATTTTTTAAATATTAATATACGTGAGCGAGTGTGTATTTCAATTCTACAAGCTTTATTACTATACAAAAGCGCAATAAAAAAAAATGTTGATGTGTAAATAATAAAATATAAAAAACAATAACAAAGTTAATAAGTAGTCAAGACTTATACTTGAGTTTTTTACAATTTGTTTACCAAAACACAAAACAATTTCGGATATATTTTTCTGTATATTTATTTCTGTTAAAACCGATTTAAACACAGCACAAAACTTCAACACAACTAATACATGTGTTTTTTTTTACTACAGTGTGTAGTAAATAATGTTCTTTTTTCCTTCCTGACGAATCATTTTCGAACGTTCAACGTTCTGTTCGTTCATCGGAGAAATATGCGATACCTCTTGATCACGTGACCTACTTTGAATCGTAAAAACGTAAATACAAAAGGTTTTTCGACTCGAAATACAATCGGAACACAACTTAAGGGGCATCAAACCGACTGCAATCAAAATGTCGGATGTAGATTTCGATAAATTTTACTTGAATTTTTGTGAATGATATAAACAAATAAATATTTTTTACAAAAAAATTAGATGGAATGCGAGTTATTTGTTTCCAAGAACAAAGTGATAGGTGTTAAAAAGATATGAAATGATACGTAATTTAAAAAAATATTTATTACTTTCTTCATTATTTTTAACAAAATTTTTTTAGAAAAAAAGAGAGAATCTATTAAAATATTATTTAACATTCTTTCATTTAAATTTATTAATATTATTCATAATAAAATTCATTAAATGTATTAATTATTCATTAAAATTTATCATCATTCTTTCATTTTCGTTTTGATACAGCAACAAATTTTTAAAAAACATAATTTAAGTTATTAAATCGATGTAATTTAATAGAATAGAACTGTCAAATAGAATTTTATTTTTATTTTATACGTCTTTAATTACATGAGGAATAAATAATATTTTAATATAAATTTAAATTAATATTCAAAATAAAAACATACCAACAAATAAATGATGCTTTTTTTCAAATTAAATTTTTTTAACGTTCTTTCATTTCTTACAAATTTTTATAACATAATTTAAGTTATTAAATCGATATAATTTTTCAGAAAAGAACTATTTAACAGAAAATATTATTATTTTTTACGTTCTTTACGTTACGTTACTTTACGTTTTATACGTTAAAGAAAAATAATATTTTAATATAAATTTAAATTTATATTCAAAAAATAAAAATACACCAATAAATAAATTATGCTTTTTTATTTCAAATATAATTAATAAACGTTAGTTATTTAAAAAAATTAAAAAAATAAAAGAAATTATAAAATTCTGAATTTAACAAAAACATAACTGTAATAAAATTGTAAAATATGCTATACGAAATTAATACTTTATTGTTTCCTCCATAAAAAAATAGAAAATATTTTGAGAACTTATCTATTTAAACATTAACAAACTTATAAACTATTTAAAAAAAAAAAGAAAAACGAGAAATTGCAAAATTCCTGAATTTAACATAACATAAATGTAATAAAATTGTAAAATATGCTATAGGAAAGCTATATAAATTCGTTCACGTATTAAAAGTCGTTTAGTTATATAAATTTA
Source organism: Caerostris extrusa (assembly GCA_021605095.1). Lineage (NCBI taxonomy): Eukaryota > Metazoa > Arthropoda > Arachnida > Araneae > Araneidae > Caerostris > Caerostris extrusa. Next base: position 24,471 of record BPLR01007605.1, read on the forward strand.
ACTTACGATGAAAATGTCAGTGATGAAATAAAAAATATTCAATATTATAAATGGAATAAAATTATTCTTCGAACAAGTTCGAACACTTAAGAACAACAGAATTATTCCAAACAGGCAAAAATCTACGACGCCTTCTTTTGTAAAAAGAATTATTTTCATTTTATTATAATTTTTTTTTTATTCTAGTTGAGAGGAAGGGGAAAGAAAAAAAAAAAAAATAAAAAAACAACTTCCGAAGAGGATCAGAAACAATCGCAAGGTCTGTTATCAAATTACATGAACGAACTTCAATCTATATTCCCCCAACTTAAGTAGGATTAGAATCCAAAACTATTTATCAAACGGGAGTTTTAGATAAATGCAGGGAAACTTTAACCCGTGAGAGATGAGAGCAGAGATAAGGGGAAATAAATTTCTTTTCCGCAATCGAAATGAAATGAATTATATTCTTTTTTATTTATTTATTTTTCTTTTTATGGTTCAAAGGAGAAATCAAAATGAATTGAAATTTTTGTAGATTATTCGAGAGATATAGATTTGTTTCGGAAGAAAACAAATTTAAAACTTCCAATTCAAAGTTCTAAATGTATTTATTACTTCAGTACAAAATGCTGAATATTTTAATCGGTTTAAACGATTAGAAGAAATGCAATATTTTTCTTTTTACATTATTTTTGAATTGTAATTCAATTCTCTGATGAATGATATCGTAATTTTTACTTGGAAAATTTTGAATATTTAAGTTGGTTGGTTTGGAAATTAATATCAAATGAGATTGTGGATTTAAAGTTTTAAATTTTAAAAGAAATAATTACTTGTTAAAAATAAAAATAAAAACTCTAATATAAACTCGTTTCGTTTTATTATTGTATGATCTCATAATTTAGAACTGAAGTCAAAGGATTTTTACTAACTTTGTTACACAAAAAAACAGCTTTTCCTATTAAATACAAAAGTTTCAGTTAAAATATAAAAAAATTTAAACTCAATATTTCACATAAAATATTAAAAAAAAAAACATAAAATTAATATTGATAATGTAATCAAAATAGTTAAAGCTTCTCATTTTTTTAAATTTAAATAATAGAACAATACGAGCTATATAGCTATTCATAATCCAATTGAATATTGAAAAATAAGAAAATTATAAATAGGCAAAATTCTAATAATTATCTAACTATTGGAAAAAAAGAGTTAAGCTGATCAAAAAGTAACTGTAAAGAGCTAATAAATTTTAACAAAATTTCGGCTACACAAAAACTACGAGAAAAAGATTTCTGTTAAAAATAAGTCATTTTATAAGACAAAAGGGTCTCGACTAACAACAAAAATAATGAAACACACGTTGCTAAGCAACTCTTCACACCGTTGCCGCAGTCACCTAAGCATTTATTAAGCAGTCACGTAAAAATAAAAATGAAACGTGATTCACCGAAAACAGGCAATGTTGACTGAAAAGTAGCCGATCGGAGAATAAACATTAATAGTGAATATTTAAGAACATTAAAATGCTCATCGTTTTAGAAGCAAATGATTCAAACTAAATAGAAAATAATCAATCGAAGTATTTAATTCCTTACAAAAGAATAAGTTATTAAATAGAAACAAAGTCGAATGAAATGAATCAACGACCAATTTAATGAAAACTTATATTTAGTAGAAATTTTGATACATTTTATGCAAAGTATAAACAAACACTTAAAAATATCACACTTGAATTAATCTTTTAAGCAAACTAACCATTTAAAAAAATAATTAATTATCGTATATTCGAATTTATCATAATATGGAAAGTATGCACAGTATTTTTATTCTTTAAACGATTACAATTATTTTTTATTCATTAAACAAATCGTCTGATCCGAATTTAATTATAATTTTTTTTTATTTTAAAAGCATTCGAATTTTGTAAAATAAAAAATTCTATGACAATTTGCTAATTAACTAATTGATCGAACGATTGAAGCAGACGATTAAAAACGATGGAAAATATCTTTTGTAACGATTAAAAATATTTTGTAATGATGTTTTTAATAGTGATTTTTATCACAGAAGAATAAATCAGTAAATAAGGTGTAAAAAAAAAAATTATTTTTTTTAAAGTTACTGACCTTTATGGATCCTGTGGACGTTTGGGGCTGTGCCACCTCCACTTTGCCGAAGCTGGTAGTGCACCAAGACATTTGAAGCACCATCCGAATCTTACAAATCACGTAATTTCCGTCAAATGATACTCAACTTCGACTATTAAAAAAAAGAACACCACAGGGCCTGCCGCACAATTTTTTTTTTTTTTCTTCGTTCCCTTTTGGTGTCGTTATAAAAAAGTAAAAAACTAACAACAAACTAGCGGACAGGCCACACGTTTTTGATTCTTCTTCTTCTCCTGTCCTTTTTTTCTTCTTCAAGCAGAGACGACCCACAGAATTTTTCAGGAGAATCAACTAACCTGGCCCCATGCCACAGAACAAAAATATAATCCAAGACTTGTATGTAGCACTTGAGAAGGCAGACGATAACGCCGATCCTGTGCACCACCACTGTTTACAGTTTCGAACGATCGGGAAGAGTTAGGCTTAGGAGAGGAATACACCCTCGTCGGCTGCATGCACTTTGTGGAGTGAACCTTTTTTTCGTCCGTTGCCCACCTGTTTGGCTTGTGAGTACCGTTATGTGAAGCTGCGATATGCGTAGCGTAGAGAAGTTCGTGAACGCAGTTCTCGCCCTGTTCTTCACTTCCGCTACCGGGTTTGGGGAAATATCGCCAATTCGGCTCGCCAATTGGCGATCGCCAGCACGCCTTTTTGCTTCTACCGCTACTACGGAACATGTTTGTTTACAGTTGGGCTCATGCTCTTTTTCCCATCCTCATCGTGGTTGCGGGGTGGTGGGGGTGGAGAGGGGGGCTTGGGGAGGTGGGATGAGAGGATACAGTGTTTTTCTTTTTAATCATCCGCTGCAAAACGGGGTGCTTGTCGAATTACCGAGGGTTGTTTGCTGCTGATAGGATTGCTAGTAGTAGTTTTTTTTTTTTTTTTTTTTTAATTCTTTTTTTTTTACTCCTCCCAGTCAATAAGTACTTGAAATCGGATAGTAGTGTTTTCGTTTTTTTTTTTTTTTTTTTTTTTTTTTTTATTAATTATGATTTTTACTATGTGTTTCAATTCTTGAATAAAAATATTGGAATAATTTTTTTTTTTTTTTTTTGGTTTGTTTATTTATTAAATATTTTAAACATAGAAAAAAATTTAAAACAGAAATATTCAAAATTTTTATTAGTTACAAAATTGAAATTATATTTTATTTTAAATGAATAAAAAAAATTAACGTAATTTTAAGGTTGAATATAATTTAAAAGCTATTAAATGTATATTATTATATTATGGTACCACAGGTTCGGCGATAAAATAATGTATATGATGGGAAAAAAAACCAGGAAAGTAAATTTTTTTCAATAAAAAAATAATAATAAAAACATAAAAAGGATTAAAGAATTTTTACACTTAAATTATCTCGTATTAATTATATTGATTTAAAATAGTTAGTTAAAAAGTTAAATTTATTTCAATATAATTATTATTTTTTATGCTAACTTAATGGCAGACAATTATTATATTTTTATAGTTCTATAGTTATATATTTCTTTAAACCGTATGTCCCGGTCAAATATGACTGTAGAGCGTTGGGCGTAGGATTGACAACTTTACCTCGTAAGAAAAAGAAAAACATCTCCTCTAATAATTTCATCAAAATAAATCAGCTATATTTTGTTCACTTTAATTTAACATTAAATTGTTTTTTTACATTTTTTTCACTTTAATTTAACATTTTTTTTTTAACATTAAATTGCCATGGATGTTTGTAGTGGTTCGGAATCCATTTTAAACCGTTGGTCTGGATCTAACAGGATCGTAGAGCGTTGCGGAGGTATTGTTACTCCGCGTCCGTAGCTTTCTCTTCAAGCTACACGCACCTCCTGGGTAGTGCTAAGTGAGTAACGTCTGTGCAGTGCTTGCCTTAGGGCATCCAAGACAACTGTCTAAGTGTTTGCCAGCTGGATTAGAAAAGAAAAAATATTTTGCTCGTCTTAAACCTTATCTGTAACGCTTTGGTACCCATTAAATTAATACAGTTATTTTTTAGGCGTATTTAGAGTACAAGAATTTCTTTTAAATTGGTGCAAAATACTGTACCTTTAAATGTGTAAAAAATACTTTGTTACGAAAACATTGTTTTTACACATCAATGTGTTCATTAAAAATCATTAAATTTATTTCATTTCTTCTAAATTTATTAACAAAGATCATAGTACGTTAATTTTCGGAACGGAGTCGAGAGTCATTAGAAAAATTCGACTCAGGATTCGGAAAACTTGCCAGCCGACTTTGCACTCCTGATAACCATTAGTGAAACTCAAACGTTGGTTAATTCCCTTTAAAAAATGTTTTAGGAAGGTTTTCTGTTATTCAACCAGAGAGCAATACAAACTTTAATACTGTCCCATAAAAATAAAAAATAAAAGTTCCTCACATTTAAAAATTAGTAAATTTTCATGGGAAGAGTGATAAAAATCCCTCATATTCAATAAGCAAATTTTTAGAGTGATAAAAATTCCCCACATTTATAACTTTAATTTTCACAGAAAGTATGATAAAATTCCTCGTATTTAAAAATTAGTAAAAATCCCTCATATTCAATAAGCAAATTTTTAGAGTGATAAAAATTCCCCACATTTATAACTTTAATTTTCACAGAAAATGATAAAATTCCTCGTATTTAAAAATTAGTAAATTTTCATGGGAAAATAAAAATCCCTCATATTCAATAAGCAAATTTTTAGAGTGATAAAAATTCCCCACATTTATAACTTTAATTTTCACAGAAAGTATGATAAAATTCCTCGTATTTAAAAATTAATAAATTTTCATGGGAAGAGTGATAAAAATCCCCCATATTTAAAAATCAGTTAACTTTCACGGGGAGAGTGATACAAATTTATCACATTTAAAAATTACTACATTTTTATAGAAAGAGTGATAAAAATCCCCCTCGACGGAAATTTGTTTGTTGATATTTTTTGTAAACTATTTAAAAATTGTGTAAAACTTATTTACCTATTTCTTTTATTGCATTTTATTAAACATTTATGTTCTTTTTTTTTTATGCGATTAATTTTTATTTTACACGTTTTTTAAGCAAAAACGAGCTTAAATTTAAAAGTTTATTAATTATAAATAAGCTTATAATATTTATGCTTATTTAATATTTAATCTTATTTATATTAAGCTTATTTAATATTTAAGCTTATTATAAATAATAATCGTCTACGAAATAAGTTTAGATAGTTTACATTAGACCTTTTATGACTTAAATGTGAGAAAATAATTTATCGAATTCAATTCTATGTTCTTTATTCTTTATTCTTTAAAAAAATTAAAAAGTGAACTAGAAATGTCTTTAAAAATTGAAATGATGAATTTAATAAAATAAAATATATGTACAAATTGTCATTTAGAAAAAAAAAGTCATAGAATTACAAGTATAAAGAAACAGATTTGTAATAATATTTTCCCATCGTTTTCCTACTGACATTAATATTTTTCCTGTTATTATTTTCCACTCTACTCAAGGTGTCAGTGGAATATTCCACTAAGCATGCTTTCTGGGGGGGGGAGTGCCTTTTCTGAATAAAAGTTCATACTGGTATTGGGTATTGATAGCACAGCATATGGGTATTGATTAATGAAACCCTAGGAAACTCAAAATAAACATTGGTGATTGATAAGATACATACAGTTATGGTTATTGAATGTTAACAAGTCCGTAGTTTTTAAAGTAGTAATTGTTAACACGTTAACAAGTTATTAAGCAATGTTAGCAAATCTACTTGTTAACATTAAAAAAAAAATAAGTTAGGGACTTGTTATTGTTAATAATGTTAGTAGTTTTTAACATTATAAACAATGGTAATTGCTAATAATGTTAACAAGTCCTGTAAGTTTTCTTAATGTTAACAAATACAATTGTTAAAATTATTAACTTAGTTTGTTAAAGCAGGGATTGGCTATGCAGGCAACCAATAGGATTCAAATTCAAGTCAATATTAGTTAAGTTAATTAGTGGACCAAGACAGGGGCTTGACTATTAACAGTCAGAAAAATAAACAATTTAAATAGGAATAACAATTATGCATTAATTTTTATTTACTTGCATTATCACAATGAATAATACGTAGGTAATTCGTAACGTTGGTATTCCATGTCTATGAGAGAAATAGGAAATCCGAAGGTCGGAAAGTTCTCCGTTTGGCTAGATAGAATGGGGAAATGAGAGGGGGCTTCTCGCCATATCCTGCCTAGGGGTAGTTTGTTCTAAATTGAGGGATCAAAATAGGGATTATCTTATTTGTGCCCAGTGGTAACATCTAGTATGTTTATGATATATATATATGAAGTTCACCAATTTACAAAGAAAACAGAGTATCGAAGAGGAAGATTATGGGTTCGAATCTCTACATCATTTAATCGATTAAATGCATCTTTTTACAAAATTTTTATGCTTTGACCCATTTATTTCGTAGACCCACCCATTTTATGATCCCTTTATAAATTATATCACTATATCGATATATCCACATTGTCTCTTGTAGTTACGTAATTTGGGGTGAAACCTACAGGAAAAGGATGTGGAAATTCGCTCATTCAAACACTGCCGAAGAACTTACCGACTTACAGGCTTAACATCTCATCTGAAGTAGATACAAGAAATTTCATTGATGAATTGAAATTGAATTTCATTGAAATTTCATGCTTGTCGTCTTTCCAATCTCAATATAGGAATTGATAATAATCAAGAAAGTAAATCAGAAATTCATCATAGTTTTGTGTGTTGGTGTTTTCAAATGTTTCATCCATTTGACACAAATGGGAGTTAGTTCCATCAAAAGTTCTCCAGGAAGTAAACTTCCTAATGAAAACGTAGACAGATAGATATATAAAAGAATACACATTATATTTTTATTTGTTCGCTCTAAAAGGTAGATTTACAGGAGATAAGGGACACTAAGTAATTTTTTTCCTCTAAAAAAGGGGGTAGATCAAGATAAATAAGTCTAAGAAAAAAAGAAAAAGAATTTTTTTGAAATAAATAAACGTACTCAAAAAGTCCGACGAATTTTTTTGTAAACATTCGATACAATAGAATAAAAGACTTCCGAATGCGATCTGCAGAGAACAAGAAAAAAAGAAATCAGTATCTCAATAAATAAATAAGAAGGGGTTTTTTCTTTTTCCATTCTATTTCTCCACGGGTTACGCAACACCAGCACTTACTTTTTCCGATGCTCTTTTGGTTGTCATGGCAACGCAGAAAATTTCTACTTCTTTCTCTCAAACAACATTATCAGCTGCCGCCATTTTTTTCATTTCCTCTGAAGTAATGGCGAACACAGGAGAGATGTAAAAAAAAAAAAAAAAATTATAAATCATTTATAAGATCATTTTGTTTGTGTTCGCTTTTAAATTTGCCCTAATTTTAGAAAGAAAAATTGAATTTATCATTATTAATAAAGAATTTATTTATTTCTCTTTGAAGATACTATTTTTAACAGATCAAATTGAAGGGGTTTTAATAGAAAATTTGTCATAGGAAAGTACATGTTTGTTTTCAAAATAATAATAATAATAATTAAGCAGTAAGAGTTAAATAATGCTAATAAAATAAATAAATAATAATGAAATAAATAAATAATACATTAAAGAATAAACTCTGGTGAACGATACCACAGGTTTCGGGTTCGAGTCCCGTGGTGCCATGGATGTTTGTGAGCGGTTCGGAATCCACTTTAAATAGGTCCCAGTCTAACATGACTGTAGAGCGTTGGGCGTAGGGCTGGAAACCCTACCGCGTAAAAAGAAATGCGTATGATGTTTCGAAATCTGCCAGTAGGCAGACGGCCTTGGCTCACCATGGGGCTTTTACGCCAATGATGATGATTAAAGAATAAAGTTTCTTCCTAATAGTAGACCTCTCAGCAATCAAGTCTAAGAATATCTTGTTGTTATAATGTAGTTGGCAATACAGAGATAGTTAATTTTTATGTTGTAAGCAAGGGCTGCATCACTGTTACTCATTTAGCATCACCTAGGAGCACGTGTAGCTTGAAGATATGCTAAGGACGCGAGTAACACTAACACAACGCTCTACGATCCTCTTAGACCGTGAACTACTGTTTAAAGTGGATTCCGAACCACTACAAACATCCATGGAACAGCTGGGACTCGAACTATGGGGTACCGAGCGCTAGAGCGCTAGCCACTCATTCATTATCATTATTATGGATATCATTATGATACTGGACACCACTCTGATGTAACAAAGTTCTCCTGTTTATTAGTTGGACGCGAATGACCTAGAGCAGTACAGCACAAGTGAGACATAGTGCAAAAAAAAAAAATTATGAATTTTCAAATTCAGTTTAAAAATGGCATTTTGTAATGTTCTATTGAAAAGTAGTCTTCATGGTCAGTGATTATATCAAAAGTATAAGAGTTCGATTCCGTTGGTGGTGCAAGGTTGAAAAAACGTTAAAACGATCATCGTTGGTGGTACATTGAAAATACGTTTATAGAGTGGAAATTGCGACAAGAGACTCGAATCGAAATCTGTTTAAAATTTTCACCTGGTTCTCTCTTATATAATAGGAAAAAACTAAACAATTACTTGCGAAAGTCTGTCCGAAATAATGTTCGCACAGCTCTAGGGAGGCTTCGTTAACAATATGGTGTCTATCATTAATATGAGTGTAATACAATATGATGGTCATAATATGACGATGATACCATAATATGACGTCCACTATAATATGAGAATAATACAATATAGTGGTCATAATATGATGATAGTACCATAATATGACGTCCACTATAATATGTACAATAAGATGTCCATAATGAAAATACCGTAATAGAATGTCCACCATTATATGGTGATAATACTATATGACGTCCTTAATATGACAAATAATACCATAATATTATGTCTTTAATATGGCAGTGATACCATAATAGGATGCCCATTATAATATATACAATAAGATGTCCACAATATGTCAATAATATCATAATATTATGTGATTATATGAGGATAATACAATATGATGTCCACCATTATATGATGAAAATACAATATGATGTCCACTATTATATGACGATAATAAAATATGATGTTCATAATATAACAATAATACAATAATATTATGTCCACTATTATATGATGATAATAAAATATGATGTTCATAATATAACAATAATACAATAATATTATGTTCATAATATGATTATAATACCATAATAGGATGATGTCTACAAATAAAAGAAATTAAAAGAAATCGTAGTTTTTGAGCAGAAAAAGCTCTCTGAAGTCGAAAAAAGAAACTTTTTATGAATTATTTTAATAAGCATGAAACATTTTTAAAGAAAATTAAATCTAGTCTTTTATTTCCTTTCTATATTTTGTTATCTTTTACTTCATAAAATATCGAGTCTTGTTTTGCATCAAAAATTTTTACTGCCATCCATTCTAAAGATATAGTATTGCTAATTTTAATTACAATTGTACAAATTTTTCTACAATAGAAAACGTAAAATCCGGGGTGGCCAACCCAAATGATCTTGCGGGTCACTTTGGAAATGCATCCTAACCCCGCGGACCGCATATAAAATTATATATCCCCCTATTGGATTTAGACCCACTATAGACATTTTTTTGGAGAGAAAAATGGAAACATAATGAGTTATTATTATTGTGTTTACTATTATTCTTACATGTAAACCATAGATATTATAATAATAATTATACTAAATGCACACTGTAAGGAAATATATAACACTGAAAATGAAATATAAAAAATATATATGAAATAAAAAAAAGGAAATGATTCAAAAATATTTATTTTACTAGTGCGATATATGTATTTCTCCATTCTTTCACTTAGCTTTTGCAAATCGATCTCAATTTGGGTATTTGCACATCGTAATGGGTGTTGCGTCCATTATGTTTGAGCATGTTTTGTGTAGAGTCAATTTCATTTTCGAAAAAAAACGATTCGCAGATGTAACTTGAACCAAACGCGTTAATAACTTCAACTAAGTTCGGAATTCACCTCAAACCGAAGGTCCCGGTCTAATAGGATTGTTGGGCGTAGGGCTGACATCCCTACCCCGTAAAAAGAAAGCATCTCCTGTATCGAAATCTGCCAGAAGGCAGACAACCGTATCCCACGATGGGGCTGTTGAGTTAATGAAGAAGGAGAAATATTCATTTAGAAAATAAATAAGTCAAATTTTTAGAAGGTAACTATTCACCTAAACATGCTTTATAGGGACATAATTTTTTTGACATAATAATTTTTTTAATCAATTTATACTTAGAAATAAGATAAATTTGAGTAATATTGTTCCAATAAACTTTATAACATTTGAGATCACCTCTTTTTTTAACGTCTTAGCCATGCATGAATCAACTCAAACAGATATCTTTGACATTTCAGAACTGGAAAAAAAAAAGTGTAATCATTTTAAATAGAACTCAAAAAGAAATGCTTCTATATTGTTTTTTTTTTTTTCTTCTTTTTATTGTAACTGCTTCTAAACCACAAAACCAACAAACTTTCGACATTACATTTCAACTTCACACTTGCTTCTGAGAAGCCAAGTTAAAGATTAATATATCTGTACGCTTAATTTTTTAAAATTAAAAACATTTTAAAACTGCGCAGAAAAAATTTAAATATAAGTAGAAGAATCGTATTGTTCTGTTTTCAAAGGATGGCCATTTTGACCTGTGGACATTTGCTTTTATAACGGAGTATACAAGATATATCAACAGCATGTTTGCAAACTTCTAAAATGGATAATGTACATCAGGACGTCTTGGAATCAATGAGCAATGAGGGGCCTGAATAATCGAGTGTCTAGCGCTAGGTGCCACAGGTTTCGGCGGTACCATGGATGTCTATAATGGTTCGGAATCCACTTTAAACCGTAGGTCCCGGTCTCATATGGCTGTACAGCGTCACAGAGCTCAATCAGATTGCTACGTTGTTGTTCCTTATCCCACTTGATAGACGATCACGAACCCATATGGACTCATGGAAGGAGGGAAGGCAGGGCAGCTTCTGTTGGGATGGAGCACCCGCAGGCAGAAGTCTGACTTGGCTCCGGGACACTCTACAGTCATTCGAGACCGTGCCCTACTGTTTAAAGGGGATTCCGAACCACTACAGGCATCTATGGCACCGCATGGATGTTATAGTGGTTTGCGTGGTTTGGATGTTAGTAGTAGTTTTTGACGCATCAAATATAAAACATACAAGGAATAAAACGTTAATAGGCAGTTTGCACATAAGTTAACATGCAATTTGTTATTCAATATCCATTTACAAACATTGTAATCAGCAACAATGGTGAACTACAGCTGCATGTTGACACAGAATTATCCAGATACTACAGCGGGGCGTCTCACATGATGTGTTATGTTTCGCGTAGTTGAATTTAAAGATTGACCTGTACCAAACTTAGAACACTCTTTTCCCAAGTTTCATATCATTCGTTCACGGCTCATGGCTGATCTCTGGGACCACCCTCCTATTAAATAAGAACCGGTGCAGGTGTTTAAAGAGGCTATGCTGTGCGGCTTGTCCATTGCATTCGTAAGAAAGATGCATATCAGCTAGTTCCGCGTACGTATGATGAGCCATCTATTGCCACTGGATTATATTGGAAATGAAGGATTGCTACGGTACAATTGCTTGAATTGAAATTGCTACATTTTGTGAAACCACAATTAAGAGAGGTTATCCTTATAGGTAGAGCCTGATGGCCGAGTGACTAGCTCTCTAGCCCTCGGTGCCACTATTTCGATTCGAGTCCCGTCGGTGTCATGGACGTTTGTAGTGGTTCGAATTCACTTTAAACAATAGGTGCCGTTGACTACTACTACTATACCCCACATCACATCATTGTGCCTGGGCTGAGTTGCCCCTATATAGTTTGAGAATGATGTGGGTGAGGGTTGAATATGATTACTACTACACCACCACATCACTTTGCCTAGAACTGATGTGCCCCTTTACAGTTTGGGAATAATATGGGTGAAACGTCTGATTGGGCCCTGTGACGTTGAACGGTCATATTAGACCAGGAACTATAGTTTAAAGTAGTTTCCGAACCACTACAAACATCCACGGCAACACCGGGACTCGAACTCGAAACCTGTGGTACCGAGTGCCAGAGCGCTAGCCACTCGGCCATCAGGCCTCTAATCTAATATGACTGTAAAGCCTTGACCGTAGGCTTGATAACCCTACACTGTAAAAAGAAAGCATCTACTGCCTCGAAATTTTCCAATAGGCGGGCGGTCGTGACCCACTATGGGCTAGTGCCAGGGAGTTAGTTAGGTAGTTATCCTTATGGGTAGCATTATGGTTCGTACCTATTTTCCAGTCTTACCATTTTTTAAATCACTAAATATAAGCTTGATACTTTCATTATTGGAAGTGGAACACGGATATGCTTGGTGTGGTAATATGTTTCACCTTTTGCTTGATAATTTACTGAGCAAGACAAGAAGCGAGACATATCAACTTGACTTGATAGATGTTTTGAGAAAGAAATATGAAACAAAAAAAAAAAAAGAACAATAGAAAGGTTAAAAACTATAAAACATAATTACAATTAACTTTACAGTTGCTGATTCTGCAATTGTAATAAAATAGAAAAAGTGTTACAAAGATAATAGTAAAAGTAGAGCATTAACTAAGGCGACAAATAGTTTGTTTCCATTCGCCAGCCAATATTAAATACCCCATAATCAGTAAAGTGATTTAAGAAAGAACAAAAATTCAAAGATTTCTGGGTTTTTTAAATAAACAAGTGTGATACATCACTGGAGAGCTAAAAGTTCAAACTAATCAATAATGTAAAAAGTAAAAATTGATTTTTGGTCGAATTCATTTGTCTTACAAGTTCCACCCAAGCAAATTCCCACTAAAGTTGCATAAATGGTCGCTGCACCTTAACTTCAGAACTTCTAGATCAAAATGATTTTTTACCTTAACTATGTCAAAAACGTTTTAATATTTATGTATCGAAAGGACGATAGTAGAATGTCGCAATCCCTGACCCTAACTGATTGGACACCTGCCTCCCAAGAAAAGGCAACCCTTCCAAGCAGCTTTCATTGTCCGCGGTAGGCAGAGTCAAGCTTTACCCATCCCCCCCTTCCATGTTTGCAGGTGGTGAGTGTTGTCCGTTTCGACAGGTGGCCCCAACCGAAACTGCGAAATCAACAACGATGATTGCTCTTCAACATATTCTGTCGCGTTACCTAACCCTTTTTCTTCTAGTCTTGGGCTACACACCGGAAGTCATCTTAACGGGCAACAATTTACATTTGGGTAAACGTAGGATGTGAGTGTAGTTGGTTCAAAGCGTGTTTAAGAGACATGTTGTGCATGTCAAGAGTTAGAGTTTGTACTTGCGCGATTTTGCACATGCGCGTTTTATCGTAATTGTTTCCATTTAACCCTTCATTCCCGCGAACGTATAATCGTGCTGGTCCCCCCCCTCCTCCATGTCCCAGGAGGGCATAGATTATTTTAATTATTATTTTTTTTATTTTAGTTTCACTGAAGTCAATGCCTATTAAATATTTTTAAAAAGTAAAATTTAAATGGGAAACATTTTAGGTCATAAAGAGTGAACGTGTCTAAGTTAAGTTTCATTCATACTCTGTGAGGTATAGCGTCGACTTCGTTTTCATAACTGTAACTGCAAACTAATAAATTATATTTATATTATTAAATTATAATTATACAATTATAATTTTAACTGTATCTTTAATTTTTTTTTTGTTCTAATCTGGCAAACACTGAGACAATAGCACACACTGAGACAATAGTCAGTGGCATTTGCCTTAAGGCAAATGCTACACTGACGTTACTCACTTAGCAATACCCAGGAGGCACGTGCAGCTTGAAGATAAGCTACGGACGCGGAATAACAATGCCCCCGCAACGCTCTACGATCCTGTTAGACCGGCACCTACGGTTTAAAGTGGATTCCGAACCACTACAAGCATTCATGGTACCGCCCGGAACTCGAACCCGAAATCTGTGGCATCAAGCGTACCGAAGTACCTGTAAAATACTTCAACATAATATTTTTTAAACGCTAACATTATACTTTTTTTTTTTCTACTACAACTATTACACTACACCACATAGCTGTGCCTAGAGCTGAGTTGTCCCTTTACAGTTTGGGAATGATGTGGGTGAGAAGTCTGATTGGGCTCTTTGACACTCTACAGTCATATGAAACGGGGACCTACGGTTTAAAGTGGATTCCCAACCACTACAAACATCCATGGCACGGCCGGGACTCCTGTGGCACCGAGCGCCAGAAAATGTGTGTCTTGAGAAGAAACTGCAAAATCAACAACGATGATTACTCTTTAACATGTCGCGTTGCCCAACCCTTTTCCTTCTAGTATTGGCCTACACACCGGAAGTCGTCTTAACGGCAACAGAGTGGAAATATACATTTGGATAAACGTAGGATGTGAGTGTAGATGGTTTAAAGCATGTTTGAGAGGCATGTTGTGCATGTCAAGTGTTTGCACATGCCCTTTTTATCGTAATTGTTTCCATTTAACCCTTTATGTCCTAGAACTTACTATCGTGCTGTTGTCCCTCCTCCCATGCCTCAGAGGAGGGGGCATAGATTATTAAAAAAATTTTTTTAGTATCATTGAAGTCAATGTGTACTGCATTTTTTTATAAAGTGAAATTTAAGTATAAAAAATTTAGGTCTTAAAGGTTTAAGGTATCCAAAGTTAGAATTTCAGTCATACATAGTGAATTGATGGGTTGTTTCCATAGCAAAGCACTCTGCACAACAATTTTAATGGATTTAATCATACATCAATAATATAATAGAGTACGGTCTAGTTAGTCTTAGTAGTCTAGTAGAGGGGGTGGCCAACCCGCAGCTGTCATGAATATTTTACCGGCCCGTGAGATTTATTACATGTTTGCAAAATATATTTATTTTACAAAGGCCAAAGCAGTGAAAACCAATGGATTAAAAAATGTATGTATATGTGTGCATCCCTATAATCAAAAATTAACATCCGAAATGATGAGAAAAAATTAACTTTGATTTTAAAAAATATTCTTGAGAATATACGGCAAATATTGCCTGTTTTCTTAAAGGATTACACATAGAGTAATAATATAATAAAGCACATATCGGTGTTGACAGTTTAAGGCAAACATAAACCTCACGTGACTTTTACTCTGTATTTTAACATATGCGATGACAGTTTGCGATTTTTGCCAGCAATCTTCACTGTTGACTTATGCTGTTGGCGCTAATGGGAGTAAAAGGTCTATTATATAATGGTTATTATATTTAAAAAAAAAAAAAAAAAAAAAAGGTTCATTTTTTTTTTAACTGTAAATAAATAATTTAATTTTTCTAAATATTTGGCATTTATTTCTATTAATAAATTTTCTTGTGTCATATCAGCACGTGTCCATGATGCCTGACTTTAATTTAACATGAGCGATATAATTTATCATACTGTTGCTTATGATATTCGATGCTGTTGGCGTTCTTTTTAGCTTATTACTATCACTTTTACTGTTAGCTTATTACTATTCGATGCTGTTGGCGTTCTGTAAGGGAGTACTGTTAAAAGATTTGATTTATCCTACAACGATTTACGAAAGAAATGGTTCATTGTTTTAACTGTAAATAAATGTAAATTTATTTTTCAAATATTTGTATTTATATTCTATTCATAAATTTTCTTGTGCATATTTTCCCTCTAAAATGATTTAAAAAATAAAACATTCATTTGTATGAACTTTTCGCATTGTTTTATTATATTTCATACAGAATGATCAGAATTTTAAATAAAATATCCTTTATGGTATCTTTTTTTTTCCCCACTTGATCGATACCAGCAACTAGATCAAATTCAAGAACCGGTGTGGCCTCATGGAAGGGAAGGAGAGCTTCTGTTGTGATGGAGCACCCGTAGGTAGAAGTCTGACGCCGTGACGTTGACGAAGGATGGCAGGGCCTTCCGGGGTTGACTTTCACGGGGAACTACCCCGCATTCGCGTATCGTATGGGGAAAAACCAGAAAACGTCCATCAGGTAGTCTGACTAAAGAGATAGAATGCTGAAAATCCGAAACGCCATCAAGTCTCCTCGTTTTTTGAAACAGTGTCTACAACAAAACCGCCAATTTATAGAACCTCCGCTCTACTGCTCCGTCGGCCGTCTGTCTACTGGCCTCAGCTCGAAGAGGCCACGAGTCGGGCATTTATAGTATCTATTTGTCTTTAGTAAAGCATGTAGTTAAATAAATGTATGACTTCTTCTTTATTGGTGCAACAGCCCCGTGGTGGGCCAGGGAAGTCTGTATACTGGCAGATTTCGAGATAGGAGATGTTTTACGGGTTAGGGATGTCAGCCCAACGCTCTACAGTCATATTAGAACAGCGTCCTAAGGTTTAAAGTGAATTCAAATAACATTTATAGTATCAGTTTGACTTTCGTAAGCATGCAGTTAAATAAATGGATGTTTTCTTCATTGGCGCAACAGCGCCATGGTGAACCACGGCTGTCTACCTACTGGCAGATTTTGAGACAAGAGATGTTTTTTATGGGGTAGAGTTGTCAGTCTTACATCCAACGCTCTACAGTCATATTAAACTGGGTACTACAATTTAAAGTGGATTCCGTACCCATACAAACATCCATGGCACCACTGAGACTCGAACTCGAAACCTGTGGCATCGAGCGCCAAAAATGTATGACTCAATAAGAAGAATTTCTCGGAATTTTCAGAAGCTTCTTAACACATATACGTTTTCTAACTAAATGAATGCAAGTAAAAGAATCCAAGTGGCAATACAGCCCCACTTCTAGTGCAAAAAGGGCGAAGATGTTTGCCTACACATTCTGTTCCTTTAGAATAGGAGAACGCGCTCTATTTTATTCACTATGGGTATATGCGCTATTTTTTCTGCAATGGCGATAACGGATTAAAGTTTCTGGTTTGTCATTTGTTTCAGTTTCCTTTGTTTCAGATATGCCTCTCAAATAAACGCTTTTAAAATTTTTAATTAGTTATACATACTATATTTCTAAAATTTCGCCCCAATTCATTCATCTTTCATAATTTTTAATAATGAAAGATGAATGATAATACTGATTTTTTTCTTTAACAATTTTTTTTATCATTATTATTACTTTTTCTCGTAACATCCATTAGAGAACGAGATCTCCTTATTCTCAATTTCTCTCCACATTGATAAATAGTCTCTTTTCAAGCAGTTGAATATTATTCGTAAAGTGAAAGCAATGCTAAAAACATTGAACCGTATAAGATCGATAGCTGCAGTTTAAACTGATAAACAGTGAAGATCTTACAACTGCTTTAAGAAAACCAAATTTTTGCCTGAAAAAGCAAACAATACTTAATTCCCAAGAAGGATAAGGTTAAGCAGTAATTGAGAAGCCTTTCTCGTGAATTGATGAGTTTTGTGGATAATGCAGATAGATTTAGTTACTTAATTCAATAACTTAAAAGATTCAACGAAAGGTTTATTTTAGTCGCTCTACGGTCATCTTGTAAACACGCTAGGACAGCTCTTGACCGCTCATTAGACCGGGACCTACAATTTAAAGTGAATTCCAAACCACTACAAACATCCATGGCACCGCCGGGACTCGAACCCTGTGGTACCGAGCGTCAGAGCGTTAGCCACTCAGCCCAACAAAAGGCATTCTGACTTTGATTAAATCTTTTTAAACCATTTATATATTCAACTTATTCAATTTGCATTTCCATAAACTTGAAAAATTACATTAAATGCGATTTGGTTTGGTTTGTCGCTCTACGATCATTTTTTGCACACTTTAGGCTCTTTAGACCGCGACCTACAGTTTAATGTGGATTCTAAACCACTAATAAGAAATCCATGTCACTGCCAGGAGCTGAAGCCTGTGGTATCACACATTAAATGCTAACATATGCATAAGCTATTACATTATTCAGAAAACTGCTTATGTGTACAGTTTAAAAGAAAATATTGAAAATGTATATATTTTTTTAACTTTGATGAAAACTTTACGCATATCAGAACAATCCGCCGAGGGGAGGACAACGGACTTTAAGGTTTATTTTTGTCTCGCATTTGTGTGTCATATGAGGGAAAACCTAGGAAACCCCGCCATGCAGCCAGACGAGGCTTTTAGGCGTATTGTCACAGTTTCCATCGTTTCGCCTCGTTTCTGAAGACATTGATTACAAAAATGACTGCAGCGAACCTCAATCCGGCAGACTGATGAACTTTTATTACCACTACTATACTACTGTACATACACTCTAGCTGAGGTGTTCATTAACAGTTTTGGAAATTATGTGTCAGAAAATACCTTTCTCTCCTGTTACTCCGCTCTGTTTGAATCCATCCCACTTGGCCAAATATCAAGTTTCCACATGGTCTTTGGTCCATTTAAACTTAGTAGATTGAGCATTAACACTACGGTGCACGACGGAAGGGGAGGAGAAGATATGTTATGCTACTGTTACGATACACACATTACAGATGAGATGCTCCTAATAGTTTTGGGTTTGATGTGAGTAAAATTGAGGTAACGCACTTTTAGACAAACATTCCCAAAAGGTGGTATTTGAGAAATTAGCAGTTTTCATTCCTCGTTCACAGAGGAAAAATATTCCGGCCTATAGATTTATTTTGATTTATTTTCTTCAGCAGAGACATCGAAGATTTTTATTCTACTTCACTTGTCGGGGTTTCAGGTCAAACATCCTTTCTTTTCCTGTTCTCCGCACCTCATCTCTCGTACCTACGGCTATTTAGCCTCCCTACCAGTTAGAAAGGTCGGTGGTCTTCATATAGAGCCCGAAGATCAGCCCACCGACAGGTGTTGGGAATGGACGGTGCCTTCCGGAAGGAATTTTAGGGGTAATTGACTCGCATTTGCTCGTTGTATGGGAGAAAATCCGGAAAACTCCCAACAGGCAACCTGACTCTCGATGCGAAACGGTTTTTAACACATTCCCACAATCGCCATCGAGTCTCCCTGTTTCAGACAGATGAATTGAAAACTCAAATTGCAGCGATAGTGTGCCATTATTAACCATAAAGCACACGTCGTGCAGGTAAAAGATTTTTAAAGGGCCTTATGGCAAGGGCCCATTTACTCAACGCCAGCCATTGAGCAAACGAGAACATCCATTGCTGTCAATTATCTATTCTAACCTCAGTTCTAACCTCGGCCCTCCTGTACGCTAGCTGCTCATGTTCTCACTGTGCAAAGAAATGGATAGTAGGTGACATAAGAGTTACATGAAATGTTTAAATGATCCCATGTCATTTAAACATTTAAACAATGATCACTAAAAATGTTTTATAATGATCACATGTGTATATAGTTTATTTTAAAATTCACCTCATTTTCAAGCTGCAGTGGTAACGTGCGCAGCTGGCGTGTAGCAGGTTCGAATCCACTAGGGACATTGTTGTAGTCGCTACTTTCATAAACGAGGAGACTCGACAGGGACTGTGATAAAGCATTTCGCATTAATAGTGAGGTTGCCTGGTGAGAGTTTTCCAGATTTCCTCCTATACGACACGAAAATATTTGGCAAAATAAAAATCTTTCAAAAGGCATCGATGGGTTGTCGTCGTATGCATGAAACACACCGGTGTTTCATCTGGTAGGGGTTCATATTCCTAGGTATGGGGGGTGAGGCATGAAGACAAAAAAATCAAGTTGTCTTCTATTGAAAAAAAAAATATTACAATATTTGAGCCACTACCATCCATAATTTGGTAAATAAAATAGTTTAAATTTTTAGCTATATACAAACTATAAAATGAGATATTCTTCCTTTCATTGTTGTTGTTTGTACCACCAAATTGTTGTTGTTGATGTTGGTAAAATAGTTTTTACCCTATATACTTGCTGAGAAACTCCATACACTTCCGTCGCGGATTTTCTAAATACTTCTTTTTTTGTAATTTTATTACTCTTTTAAAACAAAATTTTAAGCTTGCTTATCTTTCACTACGAAGACTCCATTTTTCTTCGATCGAAAAATAACGCTCCTTGTAACTCTTGTTTCATACCAGCCGAATGTATTGCCAGATTTGCTTGTAGATATACTGTTCCTCCAGCAGACGATATTCGAGATACGTGATATGTTAGGTTTCGCCGTTCTATAGAGTCTACACTTTTAAAAATATTTCTCCATTTATTAATTTTTTGTCTCACTGGCTCTCGTAAATACAATATTTTTTTATTTTTATAAACTTGAAAACGTCTCTTTTAAATCTTTTAAACCAGCCTTAGGAAAATTGACGAAAAAAAGCTAAAAACACCATTGGAAAATTCAATGCGTTAGGATATATAAAAACACCCTCTCTAAAAAATGCATTAAAACCCTCTCATTCAAATAAAGGTATGAAAATATAGTGGATGAAGAGAAATTTCTAAGTTTAAAGGAGCCTACGATCTTGCGTAGGTCATAATCTATCATCAGTGGCGCAACAGCCCCATAGTGGAACAAAGCCGTCAGCCTACTAGCAGATTTCGAGACAGGAGACGTTAATTTTTTACGCGGTAGGGTTGTCACCCCTACGCCTAAAGCTCTATGATCATATTAGACTGGGACCTACGGTTTAAAGGGGATTCTGAACCACTACAAACATCCATGGCACTGCATGGACTCGAACCGAAACCTGTGGCACCGAGCAGCAGTCAAATTAGAAAGTTCAGCACGTGTAAAATTAGAAATTTCCAGTTGACAAATGGGGATTTGCATAAAGGTCAAACAAATAAATAGATTTATTATAACTTGGCTTCCTCCCTGCCATATTGAACCTCATTCCCTGAAATCATGCTTTAGCTCTGTCTGTGACTTTAGGGGGGTCCACTTTCCCACTGACACGGCCTGGTGGCCAAATAGCCAGCGCTCTCGCCTTTGGTGCTTCAGGTTCGAATTTTGTAGGTGGCATGGATGTTTGTGAGTAGTTCGAAATCTACGTTAAACTGTATGTCCCTGTCTAATTAGCCCAAAGTGTGCACAAGATGATCATAGAGCGACAAACCAAACCAAAGCTTGCCAGATTGAACCTCACTCCCTGAAACCATGCTTCAGCCCTATCAATGACTTTAGGGGGTCCATTTTCACACTGAGCTTTTGAACCCAGTTTATAAAAATGTTGTTGCAACCCTGAATTCATGTAACAGATGGCCCTTGAAACTACCCATCGAAGACCTAAAAACGCAGTTCAAATTTATGCAGATGTCGTGCAAAAGTGACCAAGGCTATTCTGGTAGTGGAATATTCATTATAACTCCTACTGTTACATTTAGACTAAAAAATAGAAATACAGATTCAAACTGATGGCTATCGATAGAGGCTTGAGCTATGGTGAGGCCACTGTTGAGTTAGATTTTGTTGATATATGGATACATACAGCTGATCCTCAGTTCAATATCTGAATAACCGGGGCCTGAATGGCCGAGTGGCTAGCTCTCTGGCGCTCGGTACCATAGGTTTCGGGTTCAATTCCCGGCGGTGCCATGGATGTTTGTAGGGGTTCGGAATCCACTTTAAACCACAGGTCCCGGTCCAACATGATCGTTACGGAGGTATTGTTACTCCGCGTCCGTAGCTTATCTTCAAGTTACACGCGCCTCCTGTGTAGTGCTAAGTGAGTAACGTCTGTGCAGCGCTTGCCTCAAGGTATCCAAGACCAAGCTGTCTAAGTGTTTGCCAGCCGCATTGGAAAGAAAATATCTGAGTAACTGGACAAACGGTGGAGACAGGCATTTCTATCCTAAGATTGGTTTCTGGACTTTTAGTTTTTTACATCCAATGGATTCCTTCACATAGTGGCAAGAGATTGCGCATTTTCTAGCAAAGATTGCTTCTTCGGAGACTTTCCAGTCCGATATGCTTATACTGAGGTGTTTTTCGAGTTTGGAAAGAAAAATCAAGGATCTCTGGAATGTCCCTCCAGCACATGGCTGGTACTCAAGAGATCGCCCTGTTAGTCCCTGCTTTTGGGGGGCCATAGAAGCCAACAAACTTATTTATAATATTTTGCCAGTGGACACTTGAGGAGTCTCACCTATGAACAAGGGCGGAAGATTTTTGGGACATGCACCCAGTGTAGGACTGCTCAAGCATGCCTGTTCATAATTTAAACTCTCTTGATTTTACATTAGTTGAGGTTTTTCTGAAACTCTTCTGTTCTTGGACTTTTTAGATGTTTATGGACTTAGAATATGGTCTAATAGTTAAACCCCATAAGGGATCAGAAACAACAACAATAATAAGCAGATTTTTCAAATTTATATATACGATAGACTAAAAATTCATATCCAATCATTGATAATTTCTCATTCTTTGTGATTTTATAATTTTTTTAGTATTCACATAAGAGGAAAAATATTTTCAGTTATACTTCTCTCATTTATACGCCGTTTTGTTGACCTTTCTAACTAGGGAAGCTTGATTTGAAGCCTAACAAGCACTGCCAAACCGTGGATCGGAAAGACTTATTTACCAAGATTGTAAGGTTTGGTTTGTCTGAACCTCTACTGTCATTTTGTGCACACTTTTTGTCAGGCATACTCATAAATATATTGGAAGAAAAACAGTCAGTATTTAATGTTCAATATGAATTCAACCATCTTGTTTATGTTTTGAAACTTTGATGTTCACTTTCACAAAGGATATTATTTGTGTCTTTTACAGATTTTTGATATTTGAGTTTATAACAATTTTTTTTTTTTCTTCATTCCGCTTCCAACTTTTTATAATCAAATTCAGCTGAAATATATGCTCAATTAATCAGAGATTTGGAAAAAAAAATATTATAATAAGTCTGTAATTTCTCTTTTAAACATTCTTTTTTATTTTTATGTTCGCTCGTCCGTAACATTCTTTCTTTTTTTTTTTAGACAGTTCATGCTAAAAAATTATAATAATAATAATAACACATTTTACATTAAATAGAAAAGTAACATTTACTTTTTAAAATTAAAAAAGATCGAATGATATATTTTAATTCTAAAACAAAATATTTGATTAATGAATGCGTAGAAAGTTGTTGATACCCATTTCTCTTTTTTATTGCGCAGTTCATACTAAAAAATTTTTGTCATTTATTCTAAATAAACTCATACCAAGATTTATTCCTTTGATTCCCCTCAAAAAAAAAAAAAAAAAAAAATAGAACTTTCCAGACCAGTAATTATAGTTAACTGTAAGAGTAATTACCGCCAAAAAGAATTTTAAGTTGATGAATCTCATTAAAGCATTAAAATTAATTGCAAAAATTAGTGTCAATTTTCCCTGACGCTGTCACTTAAAGCATCGCGCCAAAACGCCTCAGCGGCGGAGATAATGCGCCAATTAGTAGAGCGGGTCTATCAAGTTACTAGTAGAGCGAACTCGTAGTGGAAGAGTTCATTCTTAGACGGGTGAGGTGGACGTTCGGGGTAACTACTCGCCCGTTCATTGGATGACCCTTTTGAATCAATTGACGTCGTTTCAGTTAGTTGACACTGTCGCCAAATGTCTCATTAACAAGTTTCTTCGCTTTGCAGGAAAAAAGGGGTAAAAGTTACGGGTGTTCGATTTTTTTTGGAATTTAATGAAAAAGAATTTTGAAATGAGAAAAAAAGTTGAATAATAATAAATAAATTTGAATAATTTTTTTATTAGTTGTGTATTAAATGCTTTGTTGTAATGTGTACATTAATAATTTACACTTCGACAACCAGTTGTGTTTGAATGTAAACATCCGTTTTAAAAGCGGAAACGGACGAATCGATTAATTGCTAGGGGTGATGGTCATAGACACGTGGCGTAAAGAAGTTTCAACAATTAGTGTGGAATTCTTTTCGTGTAATTTTTATTTGAAATTATGTAATTTAAAATGTTAAGTTTTAAAAATTATAATTATTTTTCATTATAATTAAAACTCTATTGAAAATACTTTTCTCATTTATTTCTAAAATTGAAAATACTTTTTCTCAATTTAAATCCATCCAACTATATATAGAAGCCTTCTAAATTAAATTTTTTTTTGAAATTTGATGATTTAAGTCTGATTTTTTTTTTTTTTTTTTTATATAAGTAAGCATATTGCTTCGTGTTATTCGATAAAACATTGTTAAAAACAGAAGAAAATCAATGAATATTTAATAATGTAATAATGAGTAAATAAGTACACAGCAATTCGTAAAATTTTGAGAAACAAAATATAATTAAATACTATTTCGCCAATTATTCTCAATTATTTTTAATCTTAATTTTAAGCTCCCCCAGAACATAAGAAAGTCCTGTAATTATTAAAACTTTGACGTTTTATCAATTTACATCATATTAGCGATACATGTAATTGATGCATTCAAAATATTCCGTTGTAAAGTTTCTTCATTTTTAATTATCATTATTATTTTTGCTTTTTTTTTTTTTATTCGAAATATTGTACGGTTTTTATTTATTCAATAATTGCATCCAAATTTTCTTAACGAAACGATGTTTGTAATATTTCAATTTTAACACCATTAGAAGCATGAAACAGAATCGAGTCTTGGACTTTTATTTTTATTATTATTCTTGAGCATTTTTAGACTTTTTTTTTTTTTAAATTCTTTAAAAAATACGATGAGGTGCATTGTAGTTGCAACTTTTCAGTACATCTGTGAAAATTAGTGAACAATATTGGAAATTAGTAAACAATATAGGAATAAAAATTGATTAGCAATATTGAAAACTAGTAAATATTGAAAATTGTTGAACAATATGGAAAATATTGAAAGTTGGTGAACAATAAGAAAAATATTGAAAGTTGGTGAACAATATGGAAAATTGGTAAACAATATTTGAAATTGGTAAATATCGAAAATTGATTAACAGTATTGTAAATTGGTAAATATTAAAAATTGGTGAACAGTATTGAAAATTGGTAAGCAATATTGAACATTGTCAGTAATATGGAAAATTGGTCAGCAATATTGAAAATAGGTAAACATTGAAAATTGGCTATCAATATTAAAAAGGGGTAAACAATATTGAAAATATGTTTACAATATAGAAAATTGGTGAACAATATTGAAAACTGGTCAACAATATTGAAAATTATAAACAATATTAAAAATTATAAACAATATTAAAAATATAAACAATATTAAAAATTATAAACAATATTGAAAATAAGTAAAGAACATTGAAAACTGATGAACAATATTGAAAAGAGATAAACAATATTGAAAATATGTATACAATATTGAAAATTGGTGAATAATATTTTTCTATTATAATAATAATAATAAAAATAATAAACGTTTTCATGAAAATAAAAAAAAAAAATTAAGTTTTTCCAAGACATAAAAATCATCCCGTTACGTTGTAGGCGACTAATTGGGAATTTAATGTTTCAAAAATGTAATAAAATTTTAATGTAATAAAATTGTTCGGTGTTCTTTAAACCAAGCAGGAAAAGATCCGATTTTTATATTTTATTTATTTTTTTTTTCTTTTAATTCGCGTTTTTTTTTTTTTTTTCTTCTATAATTCGCGTTTTAAAATATATTTTTTTCTTCTATAATTCACGTTTATTTGCTTAATTACCTTTATTGGAATTATTCTATTCCAACGTTCATCCCTGTTTTGACGAGCCGGTTTTATTTCGCAGGGATTTGTTAAACTCGACACATGGAACCACATTCAAATTTGTGAAACTGATGTTTGTCTGTTTCCGGAAATTGGAGTTTAAACTCGGAAAATAAGCCCCGTTATCTCACCTTCGAGAGAACCTTCATTTTTTTTTTTTTCAGAATGTCGTTCATCATGATAAAAAAATCGACACCAGACAGAGCAGCTGCTCTGTCTGGTGTCGATTCTGCTTTCCAAACTGCATGAAATCGGTTTGATGAGTGTCCCTCCTATTTTCTCTCACTAATTTGTAATATATAATAATAGTAATTTAAATATAATATAATGTGTGTTATTTTATAAAATTAACTCAAGTGGAATACTAATTGTCAATTTTATAAATAAAAACTGAAATTTTTTTCATTGCGTAAAATCAACTTGAACCGTAAAGTTGATTTCCTATAAAATATATCACGCTTCATAAATTTCTGAGTTAATAAAGTAATAAATCTTGAATTAGTAAAGAAATAAATCTTGAATATTGAATTAATAAAGAAATAAATTTATCATTAACTAAATTGTTTTTCGATTAAAGAAAAATATGAAATCATTTTTTAAGTATGTTAAAATCCCCGATTCAATTATAAATCATTAAAATTGTGGAAATCCAAACTTTTGTTTTCCATTCATTCAATTTTGAATTGATGCAACACTTTAAAAAATGAGTTCAAACTGGCATTGTAAAACATCGGAGGAAGCGTCCAAGACAACTTCCGGCTTTACTTAACAATACATATGGGCTGCCATTCACGAGTACTTCAAATCCATGTGTAAACAATTGTTGATTGCAACAATAAACAATTAACAAACAGTAAACAATTATTGATTATATGAAAATTTTGAGTTTGAAAATCAGAAAAACAAATGTTAATGGCTTTATATATATATATATATTTATATATATATATATGTATATAAAGGCTTGGGTAGATATACATGGTAAGTATAAAATGTAGCGTTTAATGTAAGAACAAAATGCCTTACGGCAATCTTAAAAAATAAATAGAAAAAAAAAATATGGATTACCAAACGATTTTATTTTCACTTTGAAATGAAATTGTTCTTTTCTTTCACCAGACGATCTTTTAGAACAATTATATATTATTTAATTAAATGATTATTAGCTCGGGGAAGAAATTTAAATGAACCAATGAGAATAGCTCGAAAGAAATTGAAATAAACCAATAAGAATAACTCGTGAAAGAAATTTAAATAAACCAATAAGAATAGCTCGTGGAAGAAGTTTAAAAAAATTTAAGAATAACAAACGTTAAAAGTGGTCAAGGATACGAAAAAATTGATCAAGGAAACGAAAAACTCCCCTTGCGGGAACAATACTCATAATTTTATGGGTATTAATTCTAACTGTAATGTTAATATTGTGGATGGAAATGAATCTCTTTCTAATACTACTGGTTTTGTTTGACGCTCTACAGTATTTTTTTTGCACTCTTTATGCTAATTAGACCAGAAGGAGTTCAGTGCTTTCAGAGAGGACTTTTAGAGGGAACTATCCCGTATTTGAGTAAGGGAGAAAACCCCGGAAAACTCCCTGCAGGTAAGCCGATTCACGAGAGGACTTGCGAAAACCGCTAAAGAAAAAAATTGCCAAATAAACAAATGGAACCATAAAGTACCTTCTTGTAGTATTTTTGATCCGTTGATTCATAAATTTGTATATTGACAGGTATAAATAGGTATATTGTTACCTGTATTCGTCCAACAAAGTATTCGTGAAAGGATTTCATTTTTTATAATTTTAATATAATAAATAAAATGAATAAAATATAATAACATAAATCAATAACTTTAAGAAAAATAGGTCAAACCAAAAACAATTAAAAGACTGATTTTATACACTATAACACGATATTTTCATAACTTTTCCTCAGTCATAATTAAGCAAACGATAAAAAGATAGTGAAAATAACATACGAAATATGGCATCACTTTATTTATTTTACAACTCAACTAACCAAACATATAAGGAAGCTAAAAGAGAAAGCTTACTCTTTAAAGGAGGGGAAAAACAATAAAAAATGCACATTTTGAGAACTGGAAATGTTTACTTCCTTTAAGGAAGCACACGAAAAACTATTAATTATATAACTCGATTTCTTTATTTTTATCTAGGTAACGTTTACGTTGTATTTATCTTTTAGTTTATATATCATAGCCGTGTGATAGCAGATATACATATATATATTTTTTAAATCTCGCAGGTGTTTTTAAGGTAGTAAATCGATGCGCTTTTTGTAGTTTTTAAGTATCGTTGAAAAAAAGCGGTTATGGTTAAATATGATGCATTTTTATTGCTATGAATAGATTGCACTGATTTTATTTATTTATTATTTATTTCTTTTTTGGAACCTAATTGTTGCAGTACAAGCAGATATGACTCGCCATTGTCTGTTTTCAGTAAAAAACAAATTAATAGTAATTAAACATATATTATTTCATTTCATTGCAAACGATTTTTAGGCAATTAAAATAATGACAAGCAACAGAAACCTATCTAACATTCATCTAAAATTTTCATTGAATAAGAATAAATGAAAATAGGATAATAGATAAATATATAAGATTATTAAAATATTTAAAAAAAAAAAAAACAAATTAGTTAAAATCAGACAAAAAAAAAAAAAAAAAAAAAAAAGATATTGTAGCTTCTCGGCGTATACTAAAATTATAATGGCTTTAAAAGGAGGGCCGCTTTCAGTTTCAAGTGCAATTCACTCCAAGGAGGAGATCTTTAGAGTTCTAATAGGTCAAAATTGATCTTGAATAGAATTCGAGTTTTACTTGTGTTAGAACAGATTAGTGGTTCGTGTAAAAATTAATGTTAAAACATGTTAAAACAAAAAAATTCGGTAAAATTCGTGTTTAAACATGTTTTTGCAATATGTATGAAACGGGACTTTAAAATGTGGCAGTTTCATTGGAAATCCTCCTCCAACACCGCCAATTTTGGCAATATTTACAAATGGTAACGTCTTAATCTATACTAGATCTGTAACGGCTTTAAGAAGAGGGCCAATTTAAATTTGATTCACAAATGCAGTTCATTTCAAGGACGGAGATTAGCAGAGTTCTCTACGAATCTAATGCATTGATCTGCGACAAACTTTAATTATCATACGGCGTGATTCACGAAACCACAAACACACTTGAAAACAGGCGGAAAAATCCGGTCTATTCAATCACTTCAGCGAAAAAGAAAAAAGGGAGGGAAAAAAAAACACTCTAGTCGATTCGTCACAGAACTCTCCCCTTCTTCACAAAAAAGACCCCCCAAAGACCCCTTCTTCCTTTTAAGAAAATCCGTCAAGGGCAGGGGTCAGCTTTCCTCACTTCTCATTAGAGTAGACCTTTCTCAGCCTCATGGTCTATCACCCATCACGATGGAACAACTCATGGTGTGGTCCATATTCAATCTGTAGTTGTTTCGACCGTAAAGGGTGCACAGAGATTCGCTAATTTCTAAGTTTCATTATACAGGATACCGAATATCTGCTATCAGATTTTAGTGACAGGTTGTTCTCATTAGTACAAAACACTAATTGTATGTAATATAACTACCCACAATAAAAAGCTCGTCTGCTGTCAAATCGGAGTGAAGCGTTTATTATATATATTTCAAATAACATACATTCCTCTCTCCTGGGAATGAAATGCCAAAACTATTTCTGTGAGAAAAAAAAAAAAAAAAAAAAAAAAAGGAACAATATTAAGTTTACGAATTATAAATAACGAACTTAAAAACACGTAAATTATTACGTCATTTTCCATTCCTAATTTTTACGTAGACAATTCTTGATCTAAATAAATTATAAGTGAAATTTTACTTTAAAAAAAAATTACAATTTTTATTTAATTAAAGATAAATAAGAATGTTTTCGTGATATTTGATTGGCAACTGAGGAAACAAAATATATTAGAACTGCAATTGTTATAAATTTTAAATTATAAAAAATTGATAAACACATGATTTTTTTTATTTTAATATATCAAAATTTCCTCTAAAATTCCTTATTTAATAAGCTGTTAAACCAAATGAAATTGAAGTAGATAATTCTTAAAAGCAATTGTTAGTTTAATGATTTATTTGGTTTAACAATAGTTTTTAAATACAATAGACCCTTCAGATATTAAAATAAACAAACACCATTTCGAATTGATTGAATGAAAAATAAAGTTTTAAATAATTCAAATTAGTTCATTGTGCGGAGAATTATTTTTTTAATAATAGTTCATTGACATATTTAAAGAGAATATGCTATGCCAATTAAATTTCAATTGCTGTAAATATGTGAAATAATTATTATGTATCACAGAAATCTGTTTACGAAAGCACTTAGAAGCTGTAAATGAATAATAAAATTAATCATTATCATATATTAGTGTATTAAAATCAGTGCTCTATATTTGTAAGTAATCCTTAATTAAACTAATGCGTTGTACTACTTGCGGAATATTAAACATTATTCCTTAAAATTAGTTTACATTATTTAAATTGCAATTATTAAAAAAAAAAAAAAAAAAAAAAAAAGCTTATCAGATCAAACATGGGTAAAACTGGGACAAAGAATATTTTCGGACCAAGTCCATGAATTCGTGGTCTCATGGAAGAAGGGAAGGAGAGGAGGGCAGCTTCTGTTGTGATGGACCACCCATAGGTTAAAAGTCGGACCCATAGGTAAAGAAGTCCACCCATAGGAAAAGTCGTGCCTCAGTGCTGCTGAAGTAGGAGGGTAGTGCCTTCCGGACGTTCTAGGGGGAATTACACCACATTGGCGTTTCGTATGGGAGAAAAACCCGGTAAACTCCCACCAGATAGCCCGATTATCTTTCATTAAAAACTGTAGGTCTTTTTTAAAAAAACAATTTATAAGACTTTTTTAAAGTGAAATATCAAGTTGACCTTTAAAACAGAACAAAAGTTTTGCTTTTCGACGTTGGAATATATACTTATTCATTCAGTTGTGAATGGATAAAAATATTCTGTTGTTGTTGTTCTGTTTAATCCTCAATGTCCTGCAACGGACAATCCATGGGTAGTTCGGAAAAAAAAAACGGAATAAGAGGACTCTAATTCTTACAAAAATTCATAATGCCCTTTTTAAAGTTTTGTGCCAAGTGAGAGTAATCGATTTCGATAGAATCACATATCAGAATAGATAATATTTAGATAATATTAGTAGATTGAGACCTACGGTTTAAGGTGGAGCCAATGACACCACCTGAACATGAACCTGAAACCTGTAGTACCGAACACCAGAACGTTAATCACTTGGCCATCAGGCCCGAGCCTGTGTCTTTTTATTTTGGATCCAAGATGGCTTTTATAAGAAGAAGATACCTTTTATGAGAAAAGTCTCTCAATACTTTCTTGGTTGGCTTGATACAGCAGTCGCGGTCTTTCTATTGGTTGTATTAGTAAAGGTTACAACTAAATTGCCTCCTTAACATTTAATTTAAAAATTAATTCCTATAATTTTGGAAAAAAATTTTTAATAACAGAGTTGGAAGTCGGATTTTTAAACCGACTCCAAACATCTGATGACCGTACGACTCGTTTTTAAGTATCTTAGCATGAATGGTTGAGTGTCTAGCCGTTCTGGCGATCGGTGCCACAGGTTTCGGATTCAAGTCTCGGCGGTGCCATGGATGTTTGTAGTGATTCGGAATCCACTTCAAACCGTAGGTTCCGGTCTAATAGGATCGTAGATCGTTGTCTTGAGGTTGAGTCAGTCTTCAGCTCTCGTGATTCCTCGTTAAAGTGAAGCTGCATGTTACCCTTAGCATGGCCCAGTCGCCTACGACGGAGTCCTCTGGACCTGGTGTAAGCTTCCCTGCACCAAGGGGATTAGTAACAACATTGTAAGTATAGAACCTGAATGGCCGAGTGTCTGGCGCTACATGCCATAGGTTTCAGGCTCGAATCCCGGCGGTACCATGGATGTTTGTAGTGGTTCGGAATACACTTTCAGTCGTAGATCCCGGTCTCATATGACTATAAGAGCGTTACCGAACCTAGTCGGACTTCTACCTACGGATGCTCCATCACAACAGAAGCTGCCCCCCTCCCTTTCACTTCAACCTTGAGTCCATACGGATTCATGGGTCTAGATGACTACTAAGTGGGATAAGAAACAACAACAATAACAATTTCAGTACACCAAAATTCCCCGCTTTCAGAAAGAAAATAAACCCCAATAACAATTTTTTGTAAAAAAAAAAAAAAAAAAAAAGAAGGTGCCAAAAATGAAAGCACTTCATGATAGATCTTAGCAGAGCGGCAATGACAACATGCGGGCTTGGGCAATAGGTTCTCAGACATATGTAAAGTCGGTCAAATACCCGCTAGCTCGTTTGCTGAAAAATGCAAGAAAGACGCTGCAATGGTGTTGACAAAGAATGCGTGACATTTACAGCTGCTGAATTGTATAAAATAAGTCGAAAAATTATTTAAAGCTCTGAACTGTGTTATTTTGAAAATTAAAAATATTTGAATAGGCGAATTTCAGTGAAATACTTAGATGAGAAGAATTGTGAAGCCTAATTGATGTCAAATACCTTCACATCAATAATTTGAATCGTATAATTAATGAATATAATGTACGCCTGCCGGCCTCTAATGTTGCCCGTAGAAAGGACCCACTTTTTCAATTCCTTCTATCAGCTCACACTCTCCCTATATATATCTTGTTCAAATTTTCAATGGTTCATGAAATACTTTTTATTCATCCACTCAAGTTCAAATACATTTTTTTTAACTTGTAGTGGATGACACTGGACGTTAATACAGTTTTCTCAAATATTGATTCAGTAATTAAATTTAATTGATTCATTTTAGTTTTATATGGGAGAAAAAAATGTATAAGATATTTAGCAGGATATAAATTTAGGAATAAATACCGTCAGTGGCGAAGCGTGTAGATCGCTGGAAAAAAAATTTCTTTTTTCATTCTGTGTTCTAGTCTGAGTCAAGGAGGGAACAAAATGGAAAATGAAACATGTGAATAAATGAGTGAGAGAGATGGAAAGTGTGTATGTGTGAGAGAGAGAATTTTTTCTAACTTAAAATAAATGAATGAAAATTATTTATAAAGGACTTTTCTGCAATAGAGTGAAACAAAAGTAGGAATTGACTTTAAAATTTATTTTTTTTCATATTGCTCGTTTCGAATAAGTCAGTAGACGAGGGAAAAAAAACAAAGCTGAGAGTCGCAATTCTAAAAGAAATTTCTAAGTACCAACCTCTCAGAAATTTCATTTTTATTAGAAATCAAATACTTAAGCAATTTATTCCTCAGAAATATGTAATACCACATCATTCATTCACTTTCAGGGGTTTATAATTGTACCTTTCATTAATAAATACAAACTATGAAGCAATATGCGTTTTTTTTTCAATACACATATTATTATCCAAAATCAATAGATGTCACACTTTGAGTCTAATCAATAAGCATTCCTTTTGGAAAGGAGTACTCCTGACTGATTGAATGTTTGTTCGAATGAGCATCTTGAACGTCTTTTGTACAGCATGTCGTCAAATTCAGGGAATGAAATTTGAAAGAGGGCCAGTTGGCTTCCAAACGTATTAAGTCATCTTTCTTACTTAATGCCCTAATGACTCGAAGAGAGTTCAGATATGTTTTTTTAAAAATTTAGTCATAATCATGGAAAGTATGCATATTGAATAGTTGAAAGTACTTTGTAGTGTGAAGAAGTGCACAAATAATATTCAAGAAGGTATTTTGGAGTGTTGGGAAGTATACAAGTTATGCTCAAGATGTGAAATAATAAAACTAATATAAAAAAAAAAATTTTTTTTGATACAATAACATTCTTCTGTTATTGTGGATTTAGATGAAGCAATTAAAGTTCTTTGCTTAATAAAACTAATTTATAAATTTCAAATTTCAGACAACCAAAAAAAAAAATTTTTTTTTTTTTTCGTCTAATTTTTTTTTTTTTTCCCCGTTTTTACGGGGGGGAGGAGAAAAGAAAGAAACAAAGAAAATTCAGGATACACCACACAATATTTCTACCATCTTTTCGAAAATAACAAATGTTACAACGTTAGGAAGTACACCGAGTTTTTCAGCGGAAGGAATGTGGGCTAATGTTCAAGTACACAAGTAATGTTCAAAACGGTACTTTGCTGTATTAGGAAATATCCAAATGTTCATTAAAGTTCCTTTAGGTGGTGTTGTCAAAAGATGGTGTGCATAAGTCTTAGAAGTGCATATGTTAAAAAAAAAAAAAACAGTTCAACTAAACAGATGACAATAAAGTTAATTAAAATTATTTTTGATACAATAAAATTCTTCTGTTATTGTGGATTTAGATGAAGCAATTAAAGTTCTTTGCTTAATAAAACTAATTTATAAAAAGTTCAAATTTCAGACGACCAAAAAAAAAAAAAAATTTTTTTTTTTCGACCTAAAATTTTTTCCCCGTTTTTACAAGGGGAGAGGAGAAGTAGAAAGAAACAAAGAAAATACAGGATACACCACACAATTTTTCTACCATCTTTACGAATAACAAAAAAATGACTTTAATGCCACCACCTGCGAATCCTAGCGCCATTTTTCACCTCCCCTTCCTTTTTTTTCCCCTTCTACCTTTCATCGGAAGGCAAGAAATCGTCTGAGTGAGTGGGACTCAAAGGAGGAACAGGTAAACTCAACTCTTCGGGCAGCGAGATTTTTTCAAAAACCTGAAAAGTACAGGAAGTGATTGTTGCTTCGTGGAAGTAGGAAGAAACTGCGATGTCGGAATTAGGGCAGTCGGTTATGCGGTAGGAGTGGTGGGCTGTTTTTTTTTTATTTAGATTTTTTTCTTTTTTTCTGAAAAAAACACTCGTTGAAATATACGACTCTGTTTTGCCCAACTGAAGTGAATTGAGCTTCTTGAAATTCTAGTTTCTATTACACGGGGCGGAAAAAGTTTATCTGCTTTAGTTCGGTATTTCCTGGTGTTGATTTAAAAGATAAAAAAATAGTTTTTTATTTATTTTTCTGACCAATACCCCAGGCAGAATTTGACAGGTGCAATAGAAGGATTATCGTCGGCAATCGAACACTGGCGTTCTAATTTGGAATCTTAGGATTACTGTTTCAAAAATCGTTTTCTATCCGTGAAAAAAAAAAAATATTATAAAGGAGTTGAAGAATAAATTTGGATAAGCATGTTTAGATATCGTAGGTTTTAATAGTAAGTAGGAATATCATATGTTTTAAGATACCTATAAATGACTTACCAATATAACTATTTTATGTTTATAAAATTCTATATTACTAAATACATGGAATGTCATAATATCGTTCTGATGGATGAAAAAAAAATTTCATGAATTTTGATTAAGTTATTCAAATTTTCACTATATAGGGAAAAAAAAACCATTTCGGAGATAAATTGATTCAATGATTTCAGAAGAGTATATTTACAACAAAAGTATCTAAATACCTTCCAAATTGTATTTTTGTATTGTATTCAAATAAAATTTATTGGCTAGCACTCTGGCCGTTGGTAGACACAGGTTTTAGATTCGAATCCTGGAGGTGGCATGGATGTTTGTGAGTGGATCGGAACCCACATTAATCTGTAGGTCCCGGACTAATGAGCCTAAGAGTGCACGAAAGGAATTTACAGGAAAAATATTTGATTTAATGGGTTTGCTCTTAATGGTTCTCTTTTTTTTTAATGATCCTTTTTTTTTTTTTTTTTTTTTTTTCCTTTTCGCATTTCTATAATTGGTTGAATAATTATGGAAATATCCTGGACACGATGAAAACTTTTAAGAAAAAATCATGATCAGAACTTTTAAAAAGTCACGAGGGAATTTTAAGAAAAAATCGTTATGAGAACTTTTAACAAAAAAGCCGCAATAAGAAATTTAAAAAAATCTATATGAGAACTTCTAAGAAAAATCACAGAACTTTTAAGGAAAAAAAGTCACGATTAAAAATTTAAAAAAAGTCACGATTAAAATTTTTAACAAAAAAAGTCACAATAAAAATTTAAAAAAAAATCACGATGAAATTTAAAAAAATCATGATGAGAACTTTTAAGGAAAAATCACCATGAGAAATTTCATCAAAAAGTTGCAATAAAAAAAAAAAAATCACTATGAGAACTTTTAAAAAATATCACCATGAGAATTTTTAACAAAAAAAAAATCAAAAAAAAAAATCACGATGAAAAAAAGTTGCAATAAAAACTTTTAAAAAAAAAATCAATGAGAATTTTTAAGGAAAAAATCACTATGAGAATTTTTAAGGCAAAAATCACCATAAGATTTTTTTAACAAAAATGTCGCAAAAAAAAAAAAAAAAATCACGATGAAATTAAAAAAATCATGATGAGAACTTTTAAGGAAAAAATCACCATGAGAATTTTAACAAAAAAGTCGCAATAAAAATTTAAAAAAAAAAATATCACGTTGAAATAAAAAAAAAAAAAATCACTATGAGAACTTTTAAGGAAAAAATCACCATGAGAATTTTTAACAAAAAAGTCGCAATAAATAAAAAAAAATTAA
This sequence comes from Caerostris extrusa, assembly GCA_021605095.1. Lineage (NCBI taxonomy): Eukaryota > Metazoa > Arthropoda > Arachnida > Araneae > Araneidae > Caerostris > Caerostris extrusa. The sequence continues at coordinate 60,865 of BPLR01007605.1, forward strand.
AAAAATCACGATGAAATTTTAAAAAAAAAATCTGAATGAGAACTTTTAACAAAAAAAGTCGCAATAAAAAAATTAAAAAAAAACAAACAAAAAAAAGAAAATCACGATGAAATTTAAAAAAAATTTGAATGAGAACTTTTAACAAAAAAAGTCGCAATAAAAATTTAAAAAAAATTCCGAAGAAATTTTTAAAAAATCACGCTAAGAACTTTTAAGAAAAAAAGTCTCAATAAAAATTTAAAAAAAAAAAAAAAATCACGATGAAATTTTTAAAAAATTACGATGAGAACTTTCAAGAAAAAAATCGATGAGAACTTTTAAGAAAAAAGTCACGATGAAAATTTTAAAGAAAAAGTCACGATGAAATTTTTTAAGAAAAAAAAATCCCCATGAGAACTTTTCAGAAAATAGTCATGATGAGAAATTTGAAGAAAAAGTTCTCAATTTGACAAAAAGTCACGTTGAGAACTTTTCAGAAAAAACGAAACAAACGAAAAGTGTTTACCGTACCATTTTTCCTATGAAAATCAACAAATAAAAGAAATATAAATAACAGCTTCATGCAAAAATAAAATCAATTTGATGTTTAAAAAAAAAAAAAAAATGTCGGAAACATTTCAAAATGGACTTCTTATTTAAAACGGAACAATATATATATTTTTAAAGATTTAACTAATTAAAATAATTATAAAAATTATTTCAAAGGGAAAAATAACCGTTGATCAATAACAGTAAAATATTGTAATTTGCCCTCTTCTAAAGTATGTTCATGTATTTCATTACTGTTCGTTTTCTTCCATACGTGCACATAGACATATGTTGGCTGTTACGCTTGCCTCATTATTACGTAAAGATAGGCTGTCTTCAATATCTGCAGCTTCTATCTCTAACTATATTTTGGAATAAAAAAAAAAAAGCGTTATTTAAAGCCCTAAAAAGGCTAAAATTTATATAAAGTTAAAAAAAATCTTTATTTAAAGCGTTTCAATTAATATTCTATCGAATAAAGATCATAGAGAATCATCACCTCAAACAGTTCTCAATTTTACAGAATAATCTAAAGTTGTAATGACTGGTGAATGTATAGCGTATCGATCAATTTTCAGATGAAGACTGAACATAAAGTGTTCACTCTACAACAAACAATTTTAAATACTTCAGAATATCCAAAATGATCATTGAATACCTTAAGTGTGTCAGTTTATATTATGGGTAACACTGAGCACCATCATCATCATCATCAGTGGCGCTACGGCCCCATGAGGGGTCAAGGCCGTCTGCCTGCTGGCAGATTTCGATACTGGGGATATCTTCTTTTTACAGGATAGGCTTGTCATCCTTACTCCCAACGCTCTACGGTCGTTTTTAGACCGGGACCTACGATTTAAAGTGGATTCCGAACCACTACAAACCACCAAGGCACTTCAGGGACATGAACCTGAAACATGTGGCACCAAGGGCTAGAGCAACACTAAGCATAAGGTAACAAAATTTTAAGCATAAATGTTACTGCTTGTACTCCAGCCCTAAACGTGTTGGCACCGAGCGCCAATGAGCTATTCACTCGGCCATCTGGCCCCTGACCTATTATTTAGCATTTGTTAGTAAATAATAAAAAAACAACATCAAATTTATTAAAAACTTTCAAATCGCTTGCGACATCGGGTTTTATTTACGGAAATATCGAGATTTCACATTTAGTCTTTTTAATAAACGAACTGGAGATTGTAAAAAAAAAAATAATAAATAAAAATGCGCTTCTGTATACAGGAAGTAAAAAAAGGCATACCGGAAGATTATATCAGAGTTCAGTGTACTTCAGTGATAAGCGCCTTCAAAAAATCACTTTCTAGCCGTTCACTTTCACTGCTCGTGGACTATCACTGATGAAAACTTTAGACGCCAAATGAGATATTAAAAAAAGAGAGGGGGGAAGCAGATAAGAGAAATGTAAAAAGAGAGAAAAATAAAAATTTATCTGGAGTCGGACTTTGATCTGGTATTTTTTTTACTGAGATGCACTTATTGTAAATCAAAAAAAAAAAAAAAAAAATGTGCGAAAAGATTTCCGTAAGTGCAGTGCTAAAAACGCGAGTTTTAGATTATGAAAATATTTCTCTCTCTCTCTCTCTTTATTAGATTTTATTATAAGTAAAAAAAACCCTAAATATTAATGCAAATAAATAATTTTTAAAAAGGGAATTCAGATTGACATACTACTGTGTCCAAAAAGTAGCTGTACTGTAAAAGTTTTCAATTTAAAATTCTAGACTTCTGCGTGAAATTTGACGTCAAAATATTCATGAGTGTTTGAGTTACGCTTGGCTTTGTGAGACGTTAAAACTGATTCCAGCGACTTTTGAAATGTCTGAATTCATTGAGTTAAGAACTGCCATTCAATTTTGTTTGAGGAAACGTATAGAATGTTGCAGAAGGCATTGGTGAGCATTCCTAACATATATCGCAAAAGAAATGTTTAGAAGTGGTATAAACAGTTCAAAGAAGGTAGAGAAAGCGTTGAAGACGAAGAGGCCCTCTGGTCGACTATCAACCTCAACCGATGAAGCTCAAGTCCAAAAATTAAAGATTTGGTGCTTGCAAACCGTCAATTTACAATTAGAGACCTTGCTGATGATGTTGGAATTTCAAAAGGATCGGTCCATTCCGTTTTGGGCCTCAAACGCGTCGAATGTCGATTGGTACCGAAAACACTGAATGCGCCAACTCACACTACATTGATTTTTCGTGATTTTTTCACCAAAATACGAAACCCAAATCGTTCCACAACCATTGTATTCAGACCGTGCGACTTCTGGCTATTCCCCTAAACTCAAAAGACCACTCCGGGGACACCGTTTGAGTACATTGCAGAGATTCAACGTGAATCTCCGCGCGCTTTGAAGGCCATCCGTGCCGATGACTTTTTAGCATGCATTGAGGATTGGGAAAAAAAGTTGGAATAAGTGCATTGTGTCCGGAGGGGATGACTTTGAAGGCGATGAAATAAATTTGAATAAATAAAGAGTTTTTTGGAAAAAAATAATAATTGGTGTTACTCTTTGGGTACAGTAGTACAGCTCAAATTAACTTTAAAAATAGAAACTATTTTGTTAAAATAATTTTAAAAATTGCTTATGGAAAAGTTTGAAATATTTGTTTATTTTCCATTGAAATTATCGATATATTTTTTAACGTTGATAATTTGGTATAAAAAGATGCTGAAATGCACTTCATAAAACACTTCTAAGCTTTTTCTAAAAAAAAAATGTCAAACATCGATTCTATTTCACTTTAAAATTTCAATCAAGTTAACATAAATTTTGACATTCCCTTAATAAAAATAAATCAGTTACATCTTCTTCAATTTGATTTAACAAGACTTAGAATCCGACACCTGTGGTACCGAGTGCCAGAGCGCTAGTCACTCGGCCAATAGGCTCCCTGTCTAGTATGACTGTAGAGCGCTTGATGTAGGACTAACAACCTTACCCCATACAAAGAAAAACATCTCTTTTTGTCTCGAAATCTGCCAGTAGGTAGAACGTTCTCGGCCCACCATGGGACTGTTGTGCCACTGATGATGATAAATAATAGATCAGTTTTCAAAAAAAAATTTAATAATTAAGAATAAAGCCAGACTTATTTTCCACACGTTGGGTAATGTTGAATCCGGCTATATGTTTAAGATCGATCAAAATGCTCCGGTTAAAGATTTTATCAGATTTGATGTGTTTTTCGTCGAAGTTG
>BPLR01007606.1:0-17841 GCA_021605095.1 Caerostris extrusa
CTTATTACGTATTGCTCTTGATCATTTTATTTTCAGAAAATAAATTCTACAGCATTTTAAACGTAAACTGTCAATTTCTGTTTTTTTATTTAACATTTGAAAGGAATAATCATCGGAATTTTACATAAGAGATCCAGTATTTTCGAGGAAGCACAACTTTATTTCTTCTTTCATATAGAAATACTCGAAAGTGGTAAATAGAGTGTGAAAATTTTGAGAGCCCCTCTTGCATCTTTTTTCAGCATAAAAGAAGAACTTCTTTTTCATTTGAATCTCATTCATTTCGGAATTCATTTTACTCTAAATGCTTTACAGAAAATCCAAACCAAAAACTTTCAGTGATTTTTTTTTTTTATCACTGCAGGTGCCAAAAATTTCTGCCCTTTAGAATCTTATTTATTCAACGTTTCTTTTCGTTTCATTGATGCCGAAAGCAAAATTTTTGTCAATTCACAGAATAATGTTTGCGGAGTAAGCTTATTTCATTAATAAGTTCTTTTTTCGATGATGTAGAAAGCAAAAATGATGTTTTGTCTGTACACAGAATAATATTTTTACATAATAAACAGATTTATTATGTAAATATTATTCTGTTTATAAAGATGAGGGAGTTTTAGAAGTTAAAACATTTAAAAATATGTTTATTTTAAATAGCCTTAAGAGAAATATTATGTTATGTTTATGTAAGATAATAATTTTCTTTTAGAGTGATTATATTGAATAAACATTTTATTTCAGGAAGTGACAAGACATTCTTTTTTCACTTTTTCATTGAAAAGTTAAACTGTGTTGATGTGTCGAGCATTGCAGATGGACATCCCAAGGATAAACAATCCATGGATGAAGAGAAAAGGGTGCTCTTCGTTGTAGTGGAACCACCAGGTAAAAAATCTGATCTTCTGCGTATCAAGCAAGGAAAGCAGTGCCGCCCGGGAGAACATTTACAGAACTACCCTCGCATTTGCGTATCGTATGGAAGAAATCCACAAAGCTCCCACCATGTAGTCCGACTAAGAGGCAAAACACTGAACATCACAAAAAGTCATCAAATTTCCTCGTTTTTAACAGTGTCTACAACAAATCAGCAACTGTTTAACCTCAGATCTAATACTCACCAGCGGCGTAAGTTACACAACTGAATTAGCTCTGCATATAATCATATTAATGTGAAACAATTATGCTGCTTGTGTATTCTTAAAAGCATTTTCGTCTATTTCAATATTTAACTTTATTCTTTATTACTGATATATTTATACTAAAAAAGAGTGGATGAGAGAAAATACGGGAATAAAACAGAAAATTAATTAAAAAATATGTGAATTATTAACACTGAGAAGTTGATGATTTGTATAAAAAATAGATTGCATATTTCACTACAGAATTTTTTTATTAACTGATTCATGTTTAAAATGTGTTAAAATATTCCTATTTTTATATCAACACTAATTTTTATATTTTTGGATAAAATAGACTTTACGCAGAAAATTTTTTCTGATTTCGTATTTTCAATCTTCATTAAACGCACAATAAGATTATTATCTTTATAATGCGTTATTTTTCCATAAAACAACGCAAATTAAAAATACTATATTATAGTTATTAACGTCGTAATATATTGTGTTCATCTGTTACCCAAAAATATTGAAAAAATTAATGTAAGATTTTGCCGAATTTCATTCCAACATTCTTTTAGCAGAGTAAGTTATTGTGTATATATAAAATAACATTTAAATATTACTATTTAATAATATTAATTTTAGAAATATAATTAAGTAAACTGTAATAATTTAAAATAAAACATTTCTTTTTTTTATTAAAAAATAATTAGTAAAAAAAGTTTAAAAATAAATATTTTCTTTTCGAACGGCTTGACTAATATACATTATTATTAAATTTTCATTTAGATTGTACATATACTTATCTGCAAAATCTTTTGCATTTCTTAATAGTTTATTATTTTCCTACGTACAAGATTTTTATGATATATATATAATATATATATATATATATAATATATATAATATATATATATATATAATATATATAATATATATATATATATAATATATATAATATATATATAATATATATAATATATATATATATATATATAATATATATAATATATATATAATATATATAATATATATATATATATATATATATATAATATATATATATATATATATATATATATATTTATATATATATATATATATATATATAATCGTCAGTGGCGTAACCTACCTAACCAAGGCCGTCTACCTACTGGCAGATTTCGAGATAGAAGATAATACTTCTTTTTTATGAGGTAGAGTTTTCAGCCATACACCTAATGCTCTACAGTCATATTAGCCCGAGACTTAAGGATTAGGAAGTGGATTCCGAACCAAACATTAATGGCACCACCGGGACCTCGACCCCGGAACCAGTGGCATAAGAGCTCTAGTCACTCGAAAATAAATGAATAAATAAATGAATATATTACTATGCATTTTTTATTTCTTTAAAGTAGTGTAACCAGAAGCAATTTTGATAATTTTCTTTTGAAATTTTCAGCATTCTTGATATTTATGTCGCTCAATTCAAGGAATTCTTTGTTTTGCTTTTAAGTCAAATTGGTATTTTTCGATTGAATTCCCAAAATAATTTTAGAATTCTCTCTCTCTCTCTTTTTGCTTGTATAATAATTTTTCCTATATATTTTGTTTTTAAAATCGTTTGCGACCTTTTGCATTGGAAGAGAAAACGCCAATCAATTAAATAATTTAATTGGCATCACTTTAACTCATTTAACTATTGGCATCACTTCACTCAGTGATAATTTTAAACAATCAAGTTTAACGCAAGTCTTTCTTGGCATTTTTAGTAGGAAAACATTAAAGTTATTTAATACTATTTTCCCATTTAATTGTGCATATTAAATTTAAATAGAAATACTATATTTAACTTCTGTTTTGCAACAACATTTTATATACTTGTTTCAAGGTTTCATTTGTTTAAATGCATATGGTGTCTTTATTCTAATTTTTAATAATTTCTAATTTTTTTTTCTGTGGTAGTTTATAAATGATTTGTTTAAAATAGCAGTTTATCAATACTAACTTTTGTACTTTAATTTTAGCTATAAATTTATAACTAAAAGTTATGTTATTTATTCCGTATAGTAAATTCAGTGTTCTCGATTCAAATTTACAAAAAAAAATATTCAGTTTTTATTTAAATGGCGCTGTAGTGACTCCTTCTGTTATTTGCATGTACTTAACTGACATATGACTGCTTCCAGGTTTTGTAGGTTATATATACACTTTTATTTAACTTAATTGTGTCAGTAATTATTGTAAGTCTCGAGGCTAATTCATGTCAACTGATCTGCATTTACATTGACATTACTACGATTACATTTTCTTAACTTTTTCTCAACATCAGTCAATTGACCTACGCGTCAATTAATTTTTGTTAGATCTCAACACCAAACTTACGCTTCTCTCTCAAACAAATACTGTAAACAGATCTACGCTTCAAATTACGTTTTCTAAACATTTCTCAACATCAATCAATTGACCTGCGCGTCAATTAATTATTTTGTGTAAGATGGTTGCTGAGATCTAACATCTCTCTCGGTCAAATAATGTCAATTGAACTATTTGTCAAATGATATTCTTTTTAACTTTTCTCAACGTAACTCAATTGACCTACATGTCATTTTCGTTATATACTCAGCGAACTACAGTTTTTTTTATCTGTTTAAGTATATTCACATCAACTAGAATTCCTTCTCGATTCCTCTTCGAATTCTTCTTTGAAATTTTTCTTAATTTTTTTTATATTATTCTTTAAACTCTATATTAATTCATATTCTTCCTTAATACTTATTACATTATTTAACATTAATTATAACCCTCTCTACATCGAACCTTTAGAAACGGGATATACAGTACATTGAACATAAAAGCTTTTTGCAATTACTTCTAAAATTAATGTTTGTAAAGAATACGAATAGACAGGGTGAAAAATAAAAATCAATATTGTTCCTGTTCACTAAAAATTTCACATTAAGTGAATTGTATCTCATTTTATACAGTGAATCTATGTAATTGTATACAATTATAGTAATTGTATCTAGTGTGCATTATGAATATGAATAAGTTAAATGTATATAGATTTGTCTAAAAATATGAGACACTCCTTAAAAATACATTTATTTCGAGGCTATTCTAAGAATGAATATATTTTATTGTCTTCTGCAGAAAAGAATTGTTGCAGACGATTTTAAGTATTGTAAATAAGATTTAAAATTGTCTGCAAAAAATTCTTTGAAATATAAGATTTAGGAAATAACGGAATAAGAATTGTGAAATTGAGTTGAAATTGAATGGAAATTATTATTTCATTTATTATTGAAATGTTTATTTCATTTATTATTCTACTTTAAAGAACGAATTTCATTTAAAATTAAATAAATATGGGCGATTCTTCATAGATTTATGTTAAATATGTCATCATCTTAGAGGTTTCTATTTTTGTTGAAAGAGTTTTGCAATTTCGAAAACTTGTCATTTACGTATTTAAGGATTTTGCATTTTAGTGTAGCGACAAATGGATGTTGTAAGTCAAGATTGTCAAATGATTAGAGTATTTATTTATCTTGGTATGAATTATAATAGGAAGACTAATAAGTATTGGCTTAAAGCACAATTTAGGTCCTTATATACGTGCGGTCTTGGATTAAGTATTGTTCATGGATAGAAACTAAATCATTTCTCAAAATAATTACGCATTGTTTATGTGTCATATTTATTAAGAATTCCTGACAGCACTGCACAACTGCAACACATAACAAGCAAAAACCAATTATGTATCAAGTATTTACAAAATTATCTTTAAAAAAATCCAGTTTGTTCTTTGTAACTCCATACGGCCTGGAACTCTTGCTTCTCTCGGCCGTTGTATCCTTTGTACTGTCTGGAACCTTCTCTTCGCATCGCACTCTCCCTTTTGTCTTTTTCCCTCTCCTATTATAGGTTTCAAAGTCTAACGGGCGATATAAATGTGTTAAGTCCGAAGTCTAACGTTGACTCTTGAACTCCCACCCTTGAACGGAGGATCTATCAACTTTCAGTTCAAGGTTACAGTTATTTGTGGGAATGCATTTTGTATCGTCTCTCAAATAATTCTTAAGACCATGAAGAATCCTTTCAGGTTCTTTCATGTTCCACTGATTCTCATATTAAATGCTTGAACCATTTCCGTCTATCTTGAAAGACTACTATCTTAATTATAGACATCCTCGCAACTGTAAACATCATTTTAATAAATGCGAGTCCCGTCGTCTTGTGTTTGGAAAACAGCAGGCAGAACGTCACGTTATTAGTTTTGGCAGAATAAAAGCAATTCTCAGACCGGTGGGTTGTGTATTCTACGTTCGCATTCCAGTTTTTTGCGATTTGTTCTGCGTTCGTATTTTAATAACTGTCTGCGAAGGTAGTTGAGTCTTGTGCCTTTTCTTACGCTTGCTGATTCCGGTTGGATTTTGTTTCATATTGTTTAGAAACAGTAAGCAAATACTTCTACGTGTTTCTTATTAAAAATAAATTATACAACATAAAAAAGAAATTGCAAATGTTTCGTAGTATGCTAACAAAGCAAGCTGTTTTATTTATATTATATGGAAGACTTTGTTTTACTTTTATATACAATGTTTCTTGTTGGTGATTACTTTTCAAGCAGAAATTTCACGACTGTTGCCAATGAAATAATAGAATAGAAGTTTTCGTTGAATGTTTACCATTTTAACAGTTCAATGTCCAATTATTGCAATAAGAACATCCTTATTTCTAGACGTAGGACTTATTGCGTAATTTGTGATGTATGTTTTTAAAGATGGAATATAATAAAAGTTGGTACAATAAATTCTGGATGAGTAACCTGAAATTTTTAGAGTACGAATACTGTAACTTTTAAAACTATAGAATCTAAATTACATATTTTTTCATTATTACATACGCCCCCAATAATTCTTTAATTATCCTTGTAATGCATAGATCAAAATAGCCATTATATACAACCACAAGGCGCCAATACGTATATCCAATAAGAGACTTAACTTACTTATTTCGCAATACTATAATATATAATATGGTATTAATGATAAATGAGAATATACTAAAGCTTAATACAATAAATGCTGAATGACTAACCTGAAAATATTTAGAGTAATAATAAAGTATTGTAACTTTGAAAACTACAGAACCTAAACTATATGCATTTTTACCAATGCATACGCCCCAAAAATATCTTTAATTATTTTTGTAAAGCATAGCTCAAACTAAACCAGTATACACAGCCAATAAGTTACGAATATATATAACCAATAAGAAACTTAACTTACTTATTTCGTAATATGTGATGCCCTGTTATTAAAGATGAATGAGAATATATTAAAGCGGTATACAATAAATACTGAATGTGTAACCTGAAAATTTTAAGAGTGAAAATACAGTATTGTAACTCTTAAAACTATGTTACCTAAGCCACATATATATTTTTACCAACACATACCCCCCAGTATTTCTTTAATTACCCAATAACACATAGCTGAAAATAAGCCCTTTTCCATATGCTGGTGATAAATTCCTGCAATCCATCCGTAACTGATCTCATAACACGGGAACTTGGAGTTGTTAACACGACACTCTTCTTGCTCGACTGAGGAGTGCTCGGAGGTTAATTAAAAAGGGCGCTGATCTAGACATCGAGGCCGGATAGTTTAATGAGTGCCTCGGACCTCCAGAGCCGGACAACGAATTCTTCAGCCCTGATTGAGTGTCAATGGTCGGGACATTATTCCATCTAGTTTATAAGGTGGTTACGTCAGTATGCTTGGTGATTGGATCCGGGATTGTGCGATAGTGTCTCGCATAGATTGTATATAAGTGATTTATGTTTGAAGCAAGTTGGATTGGGTGTAATTATTTTTCCGATATATATTATTACTTTAATTAGTGGGTAGTTAGAATAAGAATAGTTTTATTCATATTCATTTGAGTATTTGCTTTTTATTTCCTATCCCTCGATTGTAGTATTTATTATATTGGTTAAATATAATGTAACGTTTTATATCAGATATTATTCATTAACTACAGCACTTGGTTATATAAGTCAATGTATCATTTAAATAAAAAATCTACATTTGTATTTTTACAACAAACAGTATGTGTAATCATACGATACACTTGAAAATAATAAATCTTTATTTGTTAACTGTAACGTTCTTTTTTGTATTGCAGATTTATTTGAAATGTATAGTTCAAAATAAGCCAGTGTATGCAACCAATAAGGCATCAATATACAAAACCAATAAGAAACTGAACTTACGTATTTAGTAATTCGTCTTGTATGACCTTAAATATGAAGGAGAATGTAATAAAACAGGATAAAATAAATGTCAAATGAGTAACCTGAAAATGTTCAGAATAAGAATACAGTATTGTAACTGTTAAAAATATAGAACTTAAAGTATATGTATTTTCACCAATACGTACCCCAACCACATTTCTTTAATTATCCTTGTAATGCACAGCTCAAAATAAGCAGTATATACGCCCCCAGAGTTTCTTTAATTTCCCTTGTAAGTAGTTCAAAATAAACCAGTATATACACCATTTAAAAAAAGTAGAAGGACACTTGATTTTGTAACAATAACTGTAAAATATTTTATTTTTACTAAAAATTTTTATTAGAAACATTTTACAAATATTTTAAAAATACAATTTTAACATCAGAATTATGATATTCAAACATAAAATATTAATGGCAACTAAAATAGTTTCTCTTTTTTGAAACTTTGTAAAAAAAGTAGAAGGACAGCATTATAATGAATGAAAAAAATAGTGATTTTAATAAGGAATGTTCTTCCCATTGGCCTTTTATAATTTCAATTATTCTGTTTGGAAGTGAATTGTATGGAGATTGAACTTCTGTTTGACAAAACAGAATCCTTTGTTCTTCTTAAGTACACGAACAAGTTTTCTTTCATCACGTGGTGTTAACTTTTTCGGTCTACCAGTCTTCTTTTTCTTTCCATTTTTATAAGGATTTCTGATAAAGTTTGAAAATGTATTGGGGCTCATCTGCAACAATCGAGCTATCTCTCTGACACCTTTACCATCATTTTGATATGCGGAAATTTGGCCTGTTTGAAAATCTTTCAAAGGTATTCCTTTAGGCCTTTCTGAGAACGGAGAAACAGCGTAACTTTTAAACAAATTAGATTTTTTGACAGAAAAGGATAAAACAAAGTACAAAATCACTATTTAACTAAAGAACAACTCCCTAAATTAAATATATTAGCAAGTGTCCTTCTACTTTTTACGCATCAAATTATATATATACTAATTTTATTAATAATATTAGTGGTAGATGTTTAATTTTTTGCCTAAAATGAAAAAAAAGAGTCATTAAACTAAATCTGCATAAATATCTGGTAATTAGGAGAAAATAAGAGACATTAATTGGCAAAAAAACACTGTCCTTCTATTTTTCTTACGCATTGTACAACCAATAAGGCATCAATATATATAACTAATAAAAGATTTAATTTACTTATTTCATAATATGTGGTGTATGTTATTAAAAATGAATGATAATATCGTAAAGCGTGATAGATTAAATGCTGAATGAGTAACCTGAAATTTCAAGGTAATAATACAGTATTCTAACTGTTACAACTCTAGAAGCTAAGCCATAATATATACTTTCTCTAATACTTACGACCCCAGTATTTCTTTAATTATCCATGTAATACATAGCTGAAAATAAGCCTTTTCCTTATCCAGATGATAAATCCTGCAATCCCTGCGTAACTAATCTCATAACACGGGAACTGGGAGTTGTTAACTTGACAATCTTCTTGCTCGACTGAGGAGTGCTCGCAGGTTAATTGAAAAGGGCGCTGATCTGGACATCGAGGCCGGATAGTTTAATTAGTGCCTCGGACCTCCAGAGCCGGACAACGAATTCCTCAGTCCTGATTGAGTGTCAATGGTCGGGACATTATTCTATCTAGTTTATAAGGTGGTTAAGTTGGCGCGATTTAGGACTTGGTATTTGGATCCGGGATTGTGCTACAGTGTCTCGTATAGATTGTCTATAAAGGGATTTATGTTTGGAAGCAAATTGGATTGGGTGCAATTCTTTTTTTACTAATATATATTGTTATCTTAATTAGTGGATATTTAGCATAAAATATATTTATTCATATTCAATGGAGCAAATTTTTTCATTTCTATCCTTTGATTGTAGTATTTAATATAATATTTAAATGCGATGTAGCGCTCTACATCAGATATTATCCACTAACTATAACAATGAATTATATAAGTCAATGTATTATATAAATAAAAAGTCTACGTTTACATTTCTTACAGCATGCAATGCGTGTAGCTATCACGGTACACTTGAAAATAACACATTCTTATTTGTAAACTACAACGTTATTTTTTTAATGCATATTTAATTTAAAATGAAAAATTTTAGTCGAAAGGTCGCCATGCATAGCGTAAAATAAACCAGGATTTTAAAACCCATAAGGCATCAATATATAAACCGATAAGAGAATGAACTTACTTATTATTAATATGTTATGTATGCTATTAAAGATGAATAAGAATATATACTAAAGCATGATACAATAAATGCAGAATAAATAACCTGAAAAAGTTTCAGTAAGAATACAGTATTTTAACTGCTAAAAATATCGAACCAATAACTATATATATATTTTTTTTTACTAATGCGTACCTTCCACCAGGAATTATTTTTAGTTATCCTTGTAATGTACAACCAGTGTATGGTATAACCCAATAAGGTATCAATGTACAAAACCAATAAAACACTTAAGTATTTAGTAATTCGTGTTATATGTCGTTAAAGATGAATGAGAATGTAATAAAGCAAGATACAATAAATGCTGAATGAGTAATTTGAAAATATTTAGAATAATAATATAATATCGTAACTGTTACAACATATATATATTTACCAACACATAAGCCCAAAGCATTTCTTTAATTAACCATGCAATACATAGCTCAAAATAAGCCTTTACTTGTATATACCGATGATAAATCCTGCAATCCATCCGTAACTGATCTCATTCCGTCAATATATACAAAAAATAAGCCAACAATAAGGCAACAATATACCAAACCAATAAGAACTTACTTATTTTTGTAATATATGATGTCATTATAGATGAATGTGGATATAATAAAAACATGATACAATAAATTCTCAATGAAAAACCTGCACATTTTTAGAGTAACAATACAGTATTGTAACTGTTACAACTATAGAACCTAAGCCATATATATATATATTTACCAATATATACACCACCAACAATTCTTAAATTATCCTTGTAATTCATAGCTCAAATAAGCAATATATGCGCAATCAGAGTTTCTTTAATTTCCCTTGTAATTCGTTCAAAATAAACCAGTATATAAAACTAATAAGGCATCAATACACATAACCCATAAATGATTAAATTTACTTATTTCACAAATATGGGGCGTATGTTATTAAAGATAAATAAGAATATAATTAAACAGGATACAATAATAGTTGAATGAGTGACTTGAAAATTTTTAGTGTAAGAATACAGTATTGTAACTCTTAAAACTATGTTACCTAAACCACATATATATTTTTACCAACACATACGCCCCCCAGTATTTCTTTAATTACACAATAACACATAGCTGAAAATAAGCCTTTTCCATATGCCGATGTTAAATTCCTGCAATCCATCCGTAACTGATCTCATTCCGCGGGAACTTGGAGTTGTTAACTCGACACTCTTCTTGCTCGACTGAGGAGTGCTCGGAGGTTAATTGAAAACGGCGCTGATCTAGACATCGAGGCCGGATAGTTTAATTAATGAGTGCCTCGGACCTCCAGAGCCGGACAACGGATTCCTCAACCCTGATTGAGTGTCAATGGTTGGGACGTTATTCCATCTAGTTTATAAGGTGGTTAGGTTGGCGCGATTTAGGACTGGTGATTGGATCCGGAATGGTGCGATAGTGTCTCGCATAGATTGTATATAAGGGATTTTATGTTTGGAAGCAATTTGGATTGGGTGCAATTCTTTTTACTAATATATATTGTCTTCTTAATTAGTGGATATTTAGTATAAAATAGAATTATTCATATTCAATGGAGCAATTGTTTTCATTTCGTGCCATTTGATTGTAGTATTTAATATACTATTTAAATGCGATGTAGCGCTCTATATCAGATATTATCCATTAACTATAACAATTAATTATATAAGCCAATGTATTATTTAAATAAAAGTCTTGCAGCATGCAGTGTGTGTAACAATGCGATAGACTTAAAAAATAGCAAATTCTTATTTGTAAACTGTAACGTTATTTTTTGTCATGCATATTTATTTTAAAATGGAAAAATTTCGTTGAAAGGTCGCCATGCATAGCTCAAAATAAACCAGTGTATAAAACCAAGACGGTATCAATATATAAACCAATAAGAAAATTAACTTACTTATTTTTAGTATGTTATATATGCTATTAAAGATGAGTAAGAATATACTAAAGCTGGATGCCATAAATGTAGAATGAGTGATCTGAAAAAGTTTTGAGTAAGAACACAGTATTGTAACTGTTAAAACTATAGTACCAACACTATATATATTTTTGCTAATGCGTACCTACCACCAGAATTATTTTTTAGTTATCCTTGCAATGTACAGCTCAAAATAAACCAGTGTATGCAACCAATAAGGCCTCAAGGTACAAAACCAATAAGAAAGTTAACTTACGTATGTAGTAATTCTTTTTGTATGTCCTTAAAGATGAATGAAAATATAATAAAACACGATAGCATAAATGTCGAATGAGTAACCTGAAAATGTTTAGAATAAGAATACAGTATTGTAAGTGTTGAATCTATAGGACTTAAACTATACATAGTTTCACCAACACATACACCACCAACATTTCTTTAATTATCCTTGTAATTCATAGCTCAAACTAAGCAGTATATACGCCCCCCAGAGTTTCTTTAATTTCCCTCGTAATTTGTTCAAAATAAACCAGTATATACAACCAATAAGGCATCAATATATATAACCAATAAAAGATTTAACTTACTTATTTCATTAATATGTAATGTATGTTATTAACGATGAATTAGAATGTAATAAAACATGATGCAATAAATGCTGAAGGAGTAACCTGAAAATTTGTAGAGTAAGAATACAATATCGTAACAGTTTCAACTATATTACCTAAAACCATATATATATTTTAACCAATACATAAGCTCAAATCATTTCTTTAATTATCCATGTAATGCATAGCTGAAAATAAGCCTTTTCCATATACCGATGATAAATTCCTGCAATCCATCCATAGCTGATCTTATTCCACGGGAACTTGGAGTTGTTAACTCGACAATCTTCTTGCTCGACTGGGAGGAGTGCTCGGAGGTTAATTGAAAATGGCGCTGATCTGGACATCGAGGCCGCATAGTTTAATTAGTGCCTCGGACCTCCAGAGCCGGACGACGAATTCCTCAACCCTGATTGAGTGTCAATGGTCGGGACATTATTCCATCTAGTTTATAAGGCGGTTAAGCAGGCGCGATTTTGGACTCGGTGATTGGATCCCGGATTGTGCGACAGTGTCTGGCATAGATTGTCTATAAGGGATTTATGTTTTGTAGCACGTTGGAAGTGGTTGAAATTTCTTTTTACTAATATATATTATTATCTTAATTAGTGGATATTTAGCATTAAATAGATTTTGTTCATATTCATTAGATTATTTTTTTTTTATTTCCCATCCCTTGATTGTGGTATTTAATGTATTTGATAAATGAAATGTAACGCTTTATATCAGATGTTATCCATTAACTGTTGATTACACTGTATTATTTAAATTTAATTAATAGTATAATATTTTAATACAAATATATAATGTATATTTACTTTTAAAATGAAAAATACATTATTCCATTCCGTTTAAATGACATTATTCCATCTAGTTTATAAGGTGGTTAAGTTCGTACGATTTAAGATCTGGGAATATATATATATATACTATATAAGAGACATATTTCGTAATATGTGATGTATGCTATTAAAGATGAATGAGAATGTAATAAAACATTATACAATAAATGCTGAATGGGTAACATGAAAATTTTGACTGTAACAAATCAGTATTGTAACTGTCAAAACTATAGAACCTAAACCGTAATTATATTTACCAATACATAAGCTATCAGCATTTTTTAATTCTGCATGTAATGCATTGTTCAAAATAAGCCAGTTTATGCAACCAATAAGAGATTTAACTTACTTATTTCGTAATATTTGGTGTATTTTATTAAAAATGAATGATAGTATCATAAAGCAGGATACAATAAATGATGATTGAGTTACCTGAAAATTTTGACAGTAAGAATACAATACTGTAACTGTTTAAAACTATAGAAGTTAAACAATGTATAATTTTTCCAATACATAAGCTCAAATAATTTCTTTAATTATCCTTGTAATGCATATGGAAAATAAGCCAGTATATGCAACCAATCAGGAACCAATATATATATATATATATATTATAAAAGACTTAGCTTACTTTTATTTGCTTATTTTCGTAATTTGTAGTGTATGCTGCTACTAAAACTGAATGAGAAATATACAAAAAAGGATACAATAAATGCTGAATGAGTAACCTGAGAAATTTTTGAACAGTAATTATTGTAACTGTTAAAATTATAGCACCTAAATCATATGTATTTTTATCAATACATACGCCCCTAGTATTTCTTTAATTAACCATATAACACATAGCTGAAAATAAGCCTTTTTCCATATCCAGATGATAAATCCTGCATTCCATCCACCAACTGATCTCATTCCACGAGAACTTGTAGTTGTTAACTCGACAATCTTCTTACTCGACTGAGGAGTGCTCGGAGGTTAATTGAAAAGGGCGCTGATCTAGACATTGAGGCCGGATAGTTTAATTAGTGCCTCGGACCTCCAGATCGCCGGACAATGAATTCTCAACCCTGATTGAGTGTGAATGGTCGGGACATTATTCCATCTAGTTTATAAGGTGGTTACGTTAGTATGCTTGGTGATTGGATCCGGGATTGTGCGACAGTGTTTCGTATATATTGTCTATAAAGGATTTATGTTTGGAAGCAAGTTGATTGGCTGCAATTATTTTTTTTCCAATATATATTAGTACCCTTAATTAGTGGATATTTAGCATAGAATAGATTTATTCGCATTAAATTGAGTAAAATTATTATTTTTTATTGCCTATCCCCTGATTGTAGTATTTAATATATTGGTTAAATGCAATGTAACAATCTGTATCAGATGTTGTCCACTAACTATTGATTACATAATTCAATATATATTTAAATTCAATTAATAATATATTTTAATATAAATATATAATGTATATTTATTTTTAAATGAAAAATTGCATTATTCCATTCCATTTTTGACATTATTCCATCCAGTTTATAAGGAGGTTAGGTTGGTACGATTTAAGACTTGGTCACTGGATCTGGGATTGCGCACCAGTATAATAAGAGACTTATTTCGTAATATGCGATGTATTCCATTAAAGATGAATTAGAACATAATTAAACTTGATACTATAAATAATGAAGGGATAATATGAAAATTTTTGACAGAAACAAACCAGTATTGTAACTGTCAAAACTATAGAACCTAAACCATAAATATTTTTGCCAATAGATAAGCTATCAGCATTTTCTTTAATTATGCATGCATTTCTTGTAATGCATTGCTCAAAATAAGCCAGTATATACATCCAATAAGAGACTTAAATTACTTATTTCGTCATATTTGGTGTATATTATTAAAAAGTGAATGAGAATATCATAAAGCATGATGCAATAAATGCTGAATGAGTCACCTGAAAATTTTAGGGTAATAATACAGTATTGTAACAGTTACAACTACAGAACCCAAGCCGTATATATATTTCCCCAATACATACGGTCCCGATATTTCTTTAATTACCCTTATAATATATAGCTTCAAATAAAAGTATATACAACCAATAAGGCACCAATATATATATACATTCATGTCCATAAATTAAGGATAATTCAGAATCCCACAGAAATTGAACTCTAAAATAAAAATTTCACCTGTAGAATTATCACACACATCTTGAAGAAGAATATACAAATTACAGGAAACCACCAGATGGCGCGGATAGTACGTCACAATGACGAGAGTGTAAGAGAGGGGTATATAAGGAATGATGGCAAAAAGTAAAATTGTTCACAAGCGCTTTAAAAAGCCTTTCAGTGCAATAACCGCATAGTTATGGCACAAAGGAAGCATTGGATGATTGTTTACGTGGTAGAATTATCGGACGACTGGAATGTCGACGTACCCAGCTGAAAGTATCCGAGGAAACTTGGAATCACCCAGAGTGTCATCTCTAGGCTTTGGCAACGATTCCAAGATGATAGTAATGTGAGTAGATGTTACAGCACAGGTCGCCCCCGAGTTACAGCGCCGAATGAGGACCGGATTTAGCAGTTACTGCCAAAAGAAACACAGACGGAGCACAGCATCAGACCTGTCTCGTCAGCTCTCTTCAGCTACCGGTACGACAGTTTCAAGGCAGACCGTGTACAGACGCTTAGGGCACATTGGTCAATATGCTCGTAGGCCTGTCAGATGTGTTCCACTTACCGCAACTCACTGTCGCCTGCGATTAACCTGGAGTAGAGAGCATGCATTGTGGACACCGCAACAGTGGTCTTGTATGATGTTTTCCGACGAGTCCAGGTTTTGTTTGCAGTCTGATTCTCGCCGGACTTTCATATGGAGAGCGCCAGGTACCCGTTACCACCAAGAGAACACCATTGAACGACACCGTTAAGGTGGTGCAGGATGGCTCGTTTGGGGGGTGAATTCTTGGTTCCAGAACTGACCTGCATGTTCAGAGTGTAACGATGACAGGCCACCTCTATCGGGATGTCATTCTGGAACAACATGCACCTTTGTTTCAGGGGCGCCATAGATGCTGAATTTCTGTTTATGGATGACAGCATCCATCCTCTCCCGTGCAAACATTGTAGACGAATGCCTTCAATTGGAGGATATCACCCGTATGGATTGGCCAGCATACTCACGGACTTGAATCCAATAGAGCATGTGGATATGCTTGGCCGACGAATGTAGCCCGTCAACCTCCACCCACCTGTCAGCCGGTACTTCGGAGGGAATTGCTTGATGAGTGGTGTAATTTTCCCAAGATCAGATTGATGATTTGATACTCAGCATGCCTAGGCATTGTAAGGCCTGTATTGCATCGTCCGGGAGACATACTCCATATTAACCATCATACTAACCATGTTATACTGTTTTTGTAAATGGGTTCTTTTTGAAATTTGCTCCAGGAGTAAAAATCGCAATTTTATTAATTATGTCAAACATATAGCAACTTTTTGCTCTTTACCTTTTGTTTGATAAATAGACTTTTACAAATAAGTCAAATTTGTTTTGCTTTTTGTCTCTTTCTTTGCCTGAACTTCATTATCCTTAATTAATGGGACATGTGTGTATATAGTATATCAATGAGAGACTTTAATCACATATTACAAAATTAGTAAGCTATATTATTAAAGATGAATGAAAATAGAGATAAAACATGATACAATAAATGAGTAACCTGGAAATTTTAAAGTAACAATACAGTATATATTGTTATTATTATTCTACAACTGTATCTATACTGTCACAACTACAGAAATTAAGCTATATATATATAGCTTATATAATATATAATATATAATATATATATAATATATATAATATATATATATATATATATATATATATTTACCAAACATACGCCCTCATTATTTCTTTAATTATCCATGTAAAGCAATTGCCCCAAAAGCTTTTTTCCATATCCAGATGATAAATCGTGCAATCCATGCGTAACTGATCTCATTCTACAGGGGGGGATTTGGAGCCGCGGCCGTTGTTAACTAACTCGACACTCTTCTTGCTCGACTGAGAGTGCTCGGAGGTTAGTGAAAAGGGCGCTGATCTAGACATCGAGGCCGGATAGTTTAATTAGTGCTTCGGACCTCCAGCGCCGGACAACGAATTCCTCAGCCCTGATTAGTGTCAGGGTCAGGACAGTATTCCATCTAGTTTGTAAAGGTGGTTGCGTTAGTATGCTTGGGGATTGGATCGGTTGTGCGTCAGTGTCTGACACAGATTGTCTATAAGGGAGTTTATGTTTGGAAGCAAAAGTTGGATTTTGGTGCAATTCTTTTTTACCAATATATGCTACTATCTCAATTAGTGGATGTTAGCATAGAATAGATTTATTCATCTTTATTTGAATATTTTTTTTATTTCCTATCCCTTGATTATAGTACACTCATGTCCATAAATTAAGGATAACGAAGTTCAGGCAAAGAAAGAGACAGAAGCAAAACAAATTTGACTTATTTGTAAAAGTCTATTTATTTAACAAAAGGTAAAGTGCAAAAATGCTATATGTTTGACATAATTAATAAAAGGTGCAATTTTCTCCTGGAGCAAATTTCAAAAAAAATCTATTTACAAAAAACAGTATAACATGGTTAGTACGATGGTTAATATGAAGTATATCTCCCAGACGACGCAATGCAGGCCTTACTACGCCTAGGCATGCTGAGTATCAAATTATCAATCTGATCTGGCTTGCGAGAGTTGACGGGCTGCAGTTCGTCGGCCAAGCATATCCCACA